>JAECUM010042422.1:0-33198 GCA_016617855.1 Megalonaias nervosa
GTTACAACGCCAAGAGTTTATGTAACTACTTAAATGAAAGCGAAAGAATAAAAGCAGCCTGTTGTGACGTCATGTTTATGATGATGTCATGCAAACAAGTGAAAGTGGCTATGCTCCAATCAAAAATGCTTTTTTGACGTCATGTAATTTAGGACCACTAATCGTGTGACAAAAAAAGAAATTTCTCACATTCCTATTTGTATAGATGGTCGCTGTCCCCGTTGTAGAACAACAATGGAGAATATCTCTATCTTCCACCACGTGATCATAATGCGAACAAACTTGCACACAAAAAAAACCCTGCCTGAATTACACCACATATACGTCCTTAAGCATGCAGCGGTTGCAGATAATCTCCCGCAAACAGAATGTTTTGCCCTCATGTTTTGCACTAATCGACATAGCTACATGCACCGATAATGTAGTCCGGTTTCGAGTAGAAAAAGTTGTTATTGTAGTTTTTTAAAAATTAATATTTTCGTTATCAAAGTGGGATAGATTTAATCCATGCTGAACCTGATAGTTTTTTGTGTAGTAACTTAATATATGACTTTGTTTTAAATTTACAAAGATAGTTTCATTTATTTATGCTAGTCCCCAAGGTTTCAGTCGTCAAGATATAATAGAAACCTATGCATTTGACATAACTGACATGTAATCATTTGACAGACATAAACGATACGTATGCATTTGACAGACATAATTGACACGTAACCATTTGACAGACATAAATGACACTTATGCATTTAACAGACAGAAATGACACGTATGCATTTGACAGACATAACATATGTTGATGCTTCATCTAAAAGCCAGAGCTTGTTCTTACTACGCGGTGACGTTAACCTTAGTGGTAATACAGTGCTTCATTTTGTAAGCAGACGATGTATACATGTATACCGTTATCTGAGAACGACATGCCTGGTTACTTTTGTGCATCTAGCTTAAGGCCAGAACGGTCGTATCAGTGCAATGGGATCATGCTGATTTAGAACACTGTAAGGAAACATCACTTAGAATAGCTAGCTGGCTAATCGGTCACGTATAAGCAAATTTACTTTGCAAACTAGAAAGGTCGAAGTGTAATCAGTTATGTATTGTGTGATCAGTTGTAATAGTTGAGAGTTACAGTGGCACGTATGACTCACAATGCATTAGAAAACATGATTTAATTGATGAATGTATTGATAAATCCGGCTCCTCCTTCTTTACAGAGCAGTTTGATAAAAAAAAAAAAATTAAAAAAAATGGCACAAAATATTTTATATTAATATAAATCATGAAACTATTATTGAATCAGTTAGGGAATTTTCAGCACTAATTTTGAAAACCCCAAACGCATGAACACGTGAATAAGAATAGACATCTGAGTTCGAGCCTCTCTATGTTTGATGCTGAATGTAAAAATAAAGATAATTTTTCATATCTGAGAATTTATAGAGCAAATAAATAAATTCAGTAGAAAAGTGAAAAAGTTTGATATGCGATAGTCCTAAAAGCCACATATTTAAAAAAATCTCGGGGAAGATTAATAGATCGCCAAACGAAATAATCTACAATAACTCGTAGGAGAAATGCTAAGGAATATTGAGAGAGTGTTTCTGAAACTTTTTATTACGTTAAAGGTGACTTTAAAAATTTGTTTGGTGAATTAAATATTGATATTGTGATAGGAGAATTTTAAATAGATATTAAAGAGTTAGCGAATAGTAAAATCAACGACACTGATGATTTAATTAATTTTTCTTGCATGGCGTGTGTGTGTGATTCGGAGTTTTAACGTAGCTTTAACAATTTTACAGTCATATCGCTATAATGTCTGCAGTGTGACAGTTTATAGTGATGTCTAGCACTGGGGCATCATGCCGCAGACATGTAGCATCATGTCCCATCCAGTCACATTATCCTGACACCAGGCCACCCAGTCCTAGCACTAACTTCTTAATGCTGAGCACCAAGCAAGGCAGCTGCCAGTACCATTTTTATATGTCTTTGATACGACTCGGCCCGGGATCGAACAGGCTACCTCCCGGATCCGAGGAGAATCTCTTACCGCTAAGCGAACGGAGCGGTCTTCTTGTATGGCAATGATGAAATAAAGTCGTATTTACTCCATATTTTTGATTTCATTTTTTAGTAATAGCTGCTTCCCGAACATTTAGTATGTGGGCAGCCAGGGCTTGAAAAGAATGTTAAACTCAAAAACTGAGGGGCAACCTGACTAAAATATTGATCATTTCCTTGGAAGAGTTGCCTCCATTAAAATATTAAGCATACTATTGAAACAAAATTTAAAATATAAGGTAAATACAACAATTTACGTTTTCTTGAAGTTGTGCTATATTTGTTCTGCAAAATAACAGTTTATTTTGTTTTCTTTCCTCGTTCAATGTTCATTACATACTTATATATATATAGTATGTACGCTGTATCAGTGACATACCACGAGATGTATACATTTTTCATTAAAAGTAAATGAGGCTTGGCGAGTTTCCTTTTAATGAAAATTTATACAACGAGTGGTATATCATTGATACAGCGTACATACTATACATATATTTTATTTATATCACATACAAAGATATATATATATATATATATATATATATATATATATATATATATATATATATATATATATACCCTTTGAACGGAGTTAAGATTTACTACACACACACACACACACACACACACACACACACACACAGAGGGAGAAATACACACTTAACAGAGCAGAATGTGCTATCCGTGGACCCTACAGGAAACTGCTTGAGTCATGAGAAGAAACAATATTATCGTAAAGCTTAGAGAAACTTAAATCCGTACTCTACAGAGAACAGGGCCGACAAAAGGGAGGGGGGAAGGGCAAGCGGTGATATATTCCCGGGGCCCGGGCCGGTAAAGGGAACTGGGCCGAACAACACTTTTTAATTTTGTAAAAGAAAAATTTTGTTTGAACAAGAATTGGAGAGGCCCGGGTGTTTTTTACCCCTTGGCCCGTGATCGCTCTCTACGGCCCTGACAGAGATTAGAACCCGGGTCTGCGCTTACGGCACCCATCGCCTTGCCTGTACGCATCAACCCCTATACCCTCTCAACCTTGCACACAAATCACAAAAATAATAATAATAATAATAATAATAATAATAATAATAATAATAATAACAATAATAACAATAACACTTGAAGATCGATTAAAGAAGAGCTTGTAAAGATAGCCGAAGAATATTATGAATAGATAGAAGAAATACAGACAGAAAGCTATCCTGTTTAGAAATAAGTTTATCCTGTGTAGAAATAAGTTCAACCTGTTTAGAAATAAGTTTATCCTTTTGAGAAAGAAGTTTAATTGTTTTATTTACAGAAACATATGTGATTGCCATTGCAGATACATTCTCTTTGATTTATAAGTTAGTGGAAAGAACGTATATTAATGATAATGCTGAGCTTTTCACAAGAGGACATTATGCATTTTTACCATTTTTATGTTGTTGTTGGAATGGTGTTCAGGACATCGTGTTTGACACTTATACTATTTTCATACGTTATTCACTCCATGACCATAACAGAAGTCCAGGACGTAACGAATCAAGCTAACCTACTAGACCCATGCGGAAGAGTCAATATTAACAAAAGATATACTTGACGACATGCAAATCCTGTGAAACAGAATGGATTTAACTATTTTATTTTATCTTAGTGGAATTGCTTTCAAATTATGCCGACACGTCAATTTTTCCTGACAAAAAAAAACAACAGATTATTCATTAATAACACCAAAATTTTCTATACCTGTATTACATTTATTTTACGGGTCACTGGAAATTCTACTCCTAGACGTTTTAGCGAAATGACATTATTTCTTTGGTTAAAATATATACCCAACACAGTAGATGAATACTGTTGTGACGGTGATAAGAAAAACATGCTTCAGGTGAAATTAAGTTGTAATAATCAATTAGTTTTTAAAATTCTTGAAATGGTTATAAGATCAAGGTCAATTATGTATTATCCCACGAAGGCAAAACAGGAAAAACAAAATGGCCGGAAAATTGAAGCTGCAATAAATTGTTTACATATTTAAGTGTGTCAACATAATGACTTCTTTATTATGTAAGGACCGAAGCAAACAAACAGATCAATCAGAAATGATGAAATAAGAGGCGGATGTTGTAATTTTAAGATAAAAGAATAAGGTGGTATGAGATTGAATTTGATCATACCTTTTTGATAGACTTTGAAAAAGCTTTCGATAATGCGATGAATTTTTAAACTTTGGAGAATGCGTTTGTTACTGGTTCAGTGTGTTATGCAACAAATCCAAAAGCTGTGTCATTAATAATGGTAATTTATCCTCTTTATATAGGTGGTCGACAGGGAAACCCTCTTGCAACCTATTTTTATAACATAACCTTCTTGGACTAGAACTAAATATATCACAAATAGTATAGGCTTTCTTTATAATGAAAAGGAGTTCAGGTTAGAGCATCACGCTGATGATGCTTTTCTATTATTAGATGGTTCTCCAATTTCAAACGTAAATGTCTTCTCGGGGTTAAGAACAATCTACTCAAAAATGAAATTGTGTATGAATCTTTAAGAGAAGACAATCTTAAAGATCAATTGATATTAATGTGTTCTGAAATATGCACTTCGATGATCTCATCTAATCCCAGCAAATCATGCCGTAAAGCTTTTCATCGAGATCCCTTGATAATTACTTCAATTATCTATAAACTGGTAGAGATTTTATGGTGACGTTGAGAGTACATGGGAAGCAACACAAGGCCAACTCGTGCAGTTACTTGGATTTGCTAATAATTTCCATAGCATCATCCAATTGGCGTTGGAGTTATCAGAGAAATATTATCAGATACCCGATCCATATTACAAGATACTTCTCTTGCAAACCGACCGACTCCCATCAATATTTCTCCACTACCAGCATGTAACCGAAGACCTTCCAGTCGGCGTTTGCGTTAGCATAATAGGTATCTGCTCAAACGACAAAATGCTCAACGAAATTCTTTTGCAACTCAAACGGAAGTTTAATAAAGAAAACAAAAAAAAAAAAACAGCTATTTAGACTGCCAACAACCGTATCTGTTTCTTAACAACATATCAGCCTGATGCCCCAAACAGAGAGAAATTTGTCCATCGACCTGGCATATTATTATTATTATTATTATTATTATTATTATTATTATTATTATTATTACTACTACTATTATAAGAGAGAGAGAGAGAGAGAGAGAGAGAGAGAGAGAGAGAGAGAGAGAGAGAGAGAGAGAGAATATACTGGAACAATCGATACATGTATGCCAGGAAATGGAATTAACTTTCTTCTTATAAAGAGACTTTAAGACAAGCTTACAATCAAAAGAAAACCTCCTCTTCAAAAAAACTATTTGGCCGAATCAATCATATTTTCCATGTTACTAAAATAATTCAATTTAAATATAAGCACGCGTCTTCTTGAAGCTAATGTTTACACAAACAATGAATGCTAAATCCTTTTTCTCTGCCAATCAACAAGTGAGTGGAAGAAGCAGACTCTGAATTCAATGGAATTTGATGCATCTTCACCCTATACAAGAGCATTTTGCAAAAAGATGGTGAAAGTACCAAACAATCAAGGAGGATAGGTTTTAAAATTTTATTTTCCTCTCGTAAGAAAGATTGAATACAGTATGGTGCGAATATGGTGAAAAAATTTTCGTATAAAAATAGGAAGGCTTGGCGTGCCTATAAGTGTAATTATATGTAAAATTAATTAAAAATACAATATCTTGAGATCAAATGTTGGATTTGATGTTTCCTATTTGATTTTTAATTAATTTAATAAATTTGTTGATAATGTTTGTATCTCTCCATGTTCGCCACCTGCTAGATTCCTCATGAATGGAAAGGCATAGAATTATACTGCAGGAAAAATTATCATATTCTTTAAAATGCCATTCACACAACAGAACCTGTATCCCAGGTGTTGTTAGAGGGTGATGTCTGATTGGTGATGTTAAAGAAGTCCTGAACCATTTTGGGTGTTGTATCATCCTTGCGGTCTTTGTTCTCAATCATGCCATTTATCTTCGCAGCCATCTCATCTGCAGATAGATAGGTATTAGGTGTAGTTGTGAGAACGTGATTTGTATAGTATAAATGTGGCGATGGATGTAGTAAAAGAATATTAGTAAGAAGTCAGTTCTTTCCAGTAATTTTGCCATACTAATTGACAATATTTGCAATCATAAGCATGCATAAAGCTTATCTTCATTACTACATAAATATTTCAGGTAAAATTTGACAATACGGCGGCCCCTCAACCAATGAAAACCTTTGTCATGTGAAATCAAACCTAACATAGACCTTGTAATTGGAGGAAGAGATTCAAAGTCAAATCTTTTTGGTGTATAAATCGCAATTGCTTTTCTTATTTGTAAGAAAAATTCACAATTGTGTCACGCAATTAAGAACAAGTAGAATAAAATTATATATCATTTGGTATAAATAGCATTGTGCATCGAATCAATTAATTCCCTTTGTAAATAATTTGATTGTAGTCAGAAATCGGAACATTAAAGCAGTCTGCTTACTTGTAAAAACAAATGGCGCCGTTTCAAATTCGTCCATATCCAGCATATAATCGCCTGAAAAAGTAAAGAAAATTTCAAACATGTATTCATACGAATAGTTATGTATCATGGATACAATCGGAAATACATTAATAAAATTATTTAGACATGATTACGATGCTTTAGAGCAAAAGCAGTTCTTACGCTAAGAAAAGCTATTTAATAATTAGAATGTTTACCTTTGACAAATAAATGATTTATTTCTTGATCATTTGAACTAAATAATAGTAGTCGGAAATTTGTTGTTTTATCATATATCGTGAATGGTATATTATAAATATTTTGTACGGTAAATAATAGCATGTTTCTGAAAGAGTCAGCCATACACATAATTTACATCAAGATGGATGGATGGATATATGCATATATACCTTCACTACATACAATGAATGGGGGAGGGGGGCACTTATGTGTGGTGGGTGGGAGTTTGATACATTTTCTTTGGAAACAACATCCGTAGTGAAATGGTATGCCTGTTTGCTGCTCAGAATTGTCTACGAATTGCAACTTACCATCAACATCAGCAAATTTGAATATATCGTAAACCTCCAATAACGGCAGACTCTCAGCTCTCGAAAACTCCTCTGGAGATATCAGTTTGTCTCCATTCAGGTCATAATGACTGAAATCTTTAGACATGGGCTGAACTCTGTACTGAACGTCAGACATCACGAAATCGGGAATCTACAGATAAAAATTGGAATCGAAATAGGACAGAGATTGAGCATGCAAACTGGTTGAAAATGATGAAGTAATCAAATGAAAATTTTGTCCCTCCTGCCTTGAGAAATGAATATTGGTTTTTTTTAAGAATTGAGGCTACTCAAAATAGAATTTTAAGACTATACTTTATGTATGAAATTGTAACTCTCATTGGTCTATTGACAATTGTTGCACTTGTGTGAGGGTGTTTGTGTATGTATTTTATACTGTATGTCTATATAATGAAGACTGAAATATTATTATTATTATTATTATTATTATTATTATTAACCATATATGAAATCGTATCCTCTGTTCAGACTAAGTATTATACTCTGCGTCTCTATAAATAACTTTGATTTATTTGAATGTGTCCTTTCTATTGATAGTATTGCCTACATACCAAATTTAAATGTTTTACTGGATTATTCTTTTACTAGCACCTATTTCAAAATAGTCTGAAACAACGCTCACACTTCTCTTGCACAGTTTGCTGCATCCGATATGACACCCAATTCCCGTGACCTCGGAGGGCAATCCCACCGCTGAACCGACGACAGGGCACACCTTTGGACAGGCAGATTGACATATAGGTTTGACAGCTTCCCGTATCGCACTGCCAATCCGTCTGACAGCATTAACTACACGGTCTTTCAAACGCCGGAATCTAAACGCTTCGGAGTCATCGGGAAGCAAAGATGTCAGGACCAACAGGATCAAAAGCACCTTAAATGTTGACATTTTCGAAAACTTCCTGAAAAATATGTATCAAGCAAAGGTACTAAACTACTGTACTGAAATGAAAATGTATTTCGTCTTAACAAAACGTTAATAGTTTGCGACTAAGCATGAAAGATAGAATCACGTAAAACAATGCAGCCACAGCCTGATTGTCTAACTCTCTATCAAACACTGAGTAACGTAGATATTTTTAATATACGAAAACTGGAAAGAAAATACGACGTAATGGGGTACAAAAGGAAGAAGGCCAGGTTTATGTACTTATGCATTTAAACTTAAGATGACGACCAAAGAACGGTAATTGTTTAGCAATTACAAAGTAGTGGGGCACAAGTGGAAAACGTTTATTTGTTTTGGGTATATATATATATATATATATATATATATATATATATAGAGAGAGAGAGAGAGAGAGAGAGAGAGAGTTATAAATATACACCAGACAGAACGGAAAGTGCTATCCCTGGATTCTATAGAAGAATGCTTGGTAATAGTAGGCAGAATTAATATTTAATACAAATAATACTATCATACAGGTTAGAGAATTTTTAATTCGTACTCTACGGAGATTCAACCCAGGTCCGCGGGTAAACGGCACCCATCGCCTTGCCTGCACACACCAGCCCACATTCCATCACGACTAAGCACGCATCATCAAAAATGATGCGACTGAATAGGTGTTATATGCACTCGTGCGTAGCAGACACACTCGCATGACGACCTGCAACAGCAATATATATATATATATATATATATATATATATATATATATATATATATATATATATATATATGTCTGTGTGTGTTTGTCTCAGACAAAGGGTGTAAAAGATAGCAGCTAATTAGCTAATTATCTCTAACGAACGGTTAATTATGGCCTTTTAAAGAACAGCATATACATCAAAATTATGATCAAGAGGCATTAGTTTTAAAAGGAGAGGAAAAAATGCATGGTAACAGTTGTAACAGGAAAACGATTTTGTATTTTCATTTTCATATCAAATGTCATGAAATATTTAAAATGGTTACATTGCCATTCGACTACGCTACATTGCTATTCGGCTACATTGCTATTCGGTCACATTACTATTCGGCTACAATAAATCGAAGACGTGAAGTGGGGTGGATCATGGGCTTCCCTATTAAAATGGAATTAAGGCCATTAATCTAACAATGGATGTACATGAGGACAGTGTATCAAAGCATATGGAACAGCCGATGTCTTACAATGGAAGATTTTGCCCATATCAAGACGTAAGTTAGAAAAACACCATAATTTATAATTTGCCTAAGAATTGTCCGAGAAAGGTTAGGAAACCTTCAAAAACATGTTCACATATGATGAACTGATTGCTTAAAAGAAGGTATTTAGATGTATAGAATGATTATTTAACTGTGAGTAACTAACTTAATTACAATAGGCCTCGCTTGTTTCGAAATTTGAGCCCCAAACGTCGAGGAGGTGGCGTGTGTAGATGCACGTATGTGTGTTCTTTGGACATGTACTTACAATGTGCTTCTTGCAGGGACAGGACCTTTCATAGACTAAAAATTAGGTGGTTTATATTCTCTTATGTACCTGAGTTTTATCACTATTTTCTGACTAGGAAAACCCCTAGTGTTTTCGATTACGTATATACAAGGATGTGAAAGAATTTCGATGACGTATAATGTGCGTAAACTACCGTTACCTAATGTGTGCCAGACACAAGGTGCCTTGTTGACAGCATTTGAAGGTGATTCCTAAGATTCCAGCATGAAGGCATTAATAATATGAGGAGCTGGGTGGAGAAAATGATGCCGACGTAATTCTACTCTGCATGCAAAATCGATCAATTTTTATATTTCAATATGAAATTTCTTTAATTTTGACTGTATCCATTTGTACCTAATTTTACAAGAGCCCGGTTTCACTTTTTAAACCATTACACCATCTGTCACGTTTTGAGGTTTCCCCGACATTTAAACTTGTCAAGTCATTGTGAGGACTACGTGTTCTGAATAATTAATGATCCATTTTTTTGACTGCAAGACTGAGATCTGCAACGAAACTGCAATCAAATATATCATAATTTATTCTTTAAAAACATGGAGTAAATCCTTGTGCGCAGGTATAGCATCACCACAAAACAGACTATTAAAGTTCATACCTTATGTGGAAGCAGGAATGTTTCCTAGATTTACCTACATTTACATTATGAAAACGAGAGAGAGAGAGAGAGAGAGAGAGAGAGAGAAATCAGAACAAACTATTGACCAAGCAAAATATGCGCGTATGATAGTGGCAGCCATGCACCAATGTTTAAATGCCAAATCTTCTTTAAACTTCCAAATGTAGGCTCCTAACTCAAAAACACGGAAAAGCAGACATGTGTACATTAGATAGATAGATCATTATACAGAGATGCAGTAATTTATGATTAAGATCTTATTGATACGTAATTTATAAGTTTAACATATCTGTGAAGATTATATGGTTCGTAGTGTATTTATTACAATTTTAATGATGCAGACTTTAGCGACATGTGCTCTGTCACTTGTATAAGAGAGGTATTAGGTATTTCAACTAGTCTTATGAAAGACCGTTCTCAGTTACATGCAGATAGACGAATCAGCCATCCCATATTATTTTTCCTCAGTACAAGATGATCTCAAGATATCAGTAACAATGCATCTTGTTTAATTATGCACAGCATTATCTAATATGCAAAATGAACAGATTCATCAAATATAATTGTAAAACAACTGACAACGAATAGTGCTAACTAATTTAGTTTTGTGTGTGTGTGTGTGTGTGTGTGTGTGTGTGATTAACCTAAGCAATTTCGATTCTTGTTGTGCTTGTGTCAAGGCAAAATTAAAAAGCAAAGACAAACAGGACCGACAGTAATCATAGAAGAAAGAGTTAAGTATACAACTTTTAATGTGTATTGATCTATTGGAAGTAATGTTTCTAAAATTGTGGATATCGCGCCTCACCAGTTTGAACTTCGATGATAAAATTGCCATGCTTCCAAATATTCAAATTTGAGCAAAGAAGAGAACAAAACCCTAAACTCATTACAAAACAGAACCGATATCACAATCAAGCCTGCAAATAAAGGCTTTTGTGGCAGTCAGTTAGGAACGGGCAGAGTATAAGTGAAAAACACAGGCAACTAAGGGATATCATATTATTTCAAGAACTCTGGAGCTAGTTCAAGATCTCAGTAACTTGTAATCAGTTAAAAACTACCTCCAAATTAATGGAACCGCTAATATTCTGATGGGAAGAGTGGAGAGTCAGCATTTAACATCGGTGATAATTACACCATACCAGTGTGTCCGCTGCATCGATGACGTAGAATTGAAAAGTCAGCATGGAGGAGAAAATCTGAATGACTTTAAATCAAAATCAATTAATTTGATATCCTTTAATAACGTTCACGTTAGCAGTCTTCAACTCATTTCTAGACTTGACAGCCATAATTGTAGAGAACAAACTCCATATATACATCTACGCAAAACCAACGAATAAACACCAATACCTTATCTCATCCAGATGTCATCTAAAACATTCCAATCACAAGATCCCGAATTGCCAGGCGCTGAGGATATGTAAAATTTGCTTCGACGATTAAACATTCCGATAAAGATATGACGAGTTGTCTGAACATTTGATGAACCGAGGTTACAGCAAAGACCTGATAGCAAAAACAACACGGAAGGCTAAACAAAATAACCTCAATTACCTCTTAAAATAAACAAAACGGAAAAGGCTGATCGGACATCATTTGTCCTGGCCTGCCATCCAGACAACCCAAAAGTAGCTAGTATCCAGAACCTCTCGTCTGTCTTGGAATCATTTGAAACAGTCAAATTAATCGTCTCGAACAAACATGCAGAGACCTATAGCAGACCGAGAAACGTCATAGACATTAACTACTGACATCCGAGTCAGAGCAAAGTAAACGCTGGTCACAAGCAAGTATCGTACTAATATATATGACACCTGTGGTGATAAAACCTGTTCACATATGATAGAGAACAGCACATTCTCTAGCTCAGTTACGAGCAAATATTTTAATATGCATCGTCCAAAAAGAATGTGAACAACAGAAAATGTAATATGTCTAATGCACGTAAGATTTGCGACCTACAGTATGTCGGAGAAACCGCAACACAGCACAAACTGATTAATGACAAAACCTGGACAGATATTTAGTAACTGAACACGCCCCTTGCCTCAGCTATATGTCCAGTGTTATCATACTAACTGCAGTTGCCCACATCTGCAAACAGAGTTCTAAAACAAAGAAAGAAAAGGAATTTATTGGACACACAGTCTAAGAACACTGAATCCAATCAACCCAAGCCAGGAAGACTTCAAAATGGCACTGACATGAACATTAAATCAGCGCCTGTTTAGAACAAATCTTTTATAAAACAAACTCCTCCTTTTGGGCAATATTTATTCACTTACCTACATTCAGTGCTGTTTTGTGGTTGTTAGCTTTTTATTATTATTATTATTATTATTATTATTATTACAGAAACAAGAACTAGCCAACTCGGTTGAGATCTTATCATTGAAGATCAAATCAATAAGATACTGTATCTAAAGGTTTCAGCAAAACTTTAATTAGTCATACAATCATGTAAAGGTTCGTACATAAGGCGGTTTTATGGCGGGGCTTTTGTGTGTTTATCTTGTCTGTCTTTGTTTAGTAAATGTTTTGTAAATGCCTTATAGAAAAACTGTATGAGAGTCGAATGTTCTAAGGCCGGACAACGAGATTTGTACTGTTTTATTATCAAGTTTGCACACACACACATATTGGTACGACTCTATGGTCCTAAACTAAGTGACAGAAAAGAAGTGATGAAACGAACATAAAGTTTTGTAAAATTCAACAATTTATTTTCCGTAGAATACAAAAATGAAAAATGAATAATAACTTACAGTATCTGGAATTAATTCCGAATTGTCCTAAAAGCTACATCACAAATCCAAAAGTACTGAGTACATCAAATTAGTTCCAGCGGTATCTAAATGAGGTACAGTCCATTGTGCCGATGTGCCAATAGTTAGGAATACTTTGATATTCTAACAGTCATGATATACCATAATGATTAAAGCAAAATGTCTTCAGACTAATTCCAACGCAGCTACTTAATCCAAAGTTTATGATTACCTTGAACAACTGAAATAAATAAATTAAATCCTCTCAACTGAACACAGTTGAATGACTCCACTAAGACTGATGTTTGAGATAAGAATAACTAATTCTCAGGTAACCATCTTTTATAAGAAAAACTAAGACGCAGTTTCTAAACCAGAATGAGGGTCGAATAATCATTTCTAGATCATTCTCTCAGCAAGGTCATTTCCTTTAGCAGGTAACCAATTAGAAATTAGGTCACCTGGTTTTCCTAGAGGGAAACCAGGACCTGAACGTTAATCCTAACAAGTTCGCCATGAAGATTTCTTCTACAGCTCCCAATGCCATTTGGCCACAATAACTTGTTTACTCCAATTAAAAGTACATATCATATATTCAAGCTATGCACAGTATTTGACAATGACCCTTATAAACTATAATCATACATATTAACAAACATAATATTTTTTTTAATCATTTGCCTGCCTTGGTGAAATAGAAACTACAGTAACATCGATCCAAACATAAAGCTTTACAATCTGTGTGTGGGTGGTGTGTGTTAGTCCATCTTGTATCCTTATATTCAAAATAAGCAATATCCAGAGTAACACTTTCGATATTACATACTTTCCGTAAAAGGAAAATACTTTGCGTATAAGGAATACGTGTACCTACCACTATAGGAACTATAGGAATTGCACCTTAAACCATTCTCCCCTCTATTACTGGAACCATAGCTTGGATTAACAATTAAGACTGAGCGGTATTCTTAGAGAATCAAAACAACATTAAGAATACCGCTCCTCGTCTGCGTGTTGATGGTACAATGTCGATAAATCTTGTAAGTTATCCAAAGCAAACCACGGCGCATGCAGGCTCTCGTTTATTTCAATGAGCATACTTAACTAAGCTGACCCTAAACTAGAAGAAATAAATATCATTTACTTCTTCCTAGTTGCAAGTCTGTTTTATCGCATTATTCTAGTATAGCTTTCCTATATCCGTTCCTTTCGCTGTGACGACGTAGCCTAGTACTGAAAATTCTAGAAATCGTGGTTAAGATGTCTTTCTAAACATATATCAATTGGATAGCAAAAACAGTTTGTGGCTAAAATTGAATCTTTCTTTAGTTTGTACAGAGTTTCTACAACGATTGCTTTTCTCTTATGAGAGTTTTAAATTAAGGGTATTTTTGTATAGTTTGTCTTCTGAATACCGGTTGGAGAGGAGAAATGTACATGTCAGTATATTGGTTAACATATTAATCAATAACACCAACATCTATTTTCAAAGTAAAGTTCAAAACCCTAAGGATTCTTTGATACTAAACCTGCTGCCAGATGAGAAAAGTTATAGCACACAAAACCTAGATTAGGGGCCATCAACCTTCCTGTCCTTTCCGATATTTTTGAAACCCTAAGCCAGCCACACGTCTCTCGTTCAATTTTGTTTTCTTGACGGCAAACCATAGGTCGCCCATCTTTCTTATTCAGACGCCAATACTCTACGCACCACACGATGGAAAAAAATATTTTGTCCCAAAATCCAAAGGCCACCTATCCTTTTCCCAAAAACCAATACTTCAAACATCGCACGATGACAAGACTTTTTCTTACAAAAATCATAGACCACCAACCCTCCTATCCGTAAATTTTACACAATAACACTAGATCACCACTACTCAAAATTTACGCAAGAAACACTAGGCCACCAACCTCCCAAATTCGCAACCTACCCACCCATCTAAAAAAAACCCACAGGCTGCCACACTAAAAGTTTCCAAAAGACATTACACCACTTAACATCAAATTAGGTTTACAATCTATTATTCAATCAATTATTCAGAATTATAGTTTACTTCGTAGCCAGTCCAAAAGCCTGCAACGGTAGCATAGATTAGCTTCTCTGATAACTTAGACCCAAAAAGCCAGGAATTACAAAAAGCACAAAATCTCCAAGACGGTCATAGACGTAACAAGGCTCAACATTCACACATAAATTAACAACATCCATTTTCACATATTTAGTGTTCTTGCCCGGATTGTACAGCGTACAGGTAATTACATATGCAAAACAAGCTAGATAATTGCGTATCAATAAGTAAACTTCGAAGATTCGGTTAAAATCCACGAGATGCCACAATGAGTGAATCACATTATCTCCAGTAATAGAGTCAGTACATTTAAAATAGTGGTATCTAAATAAGACGTTGGGAATCTTAGCCGGGCTTCGCTGTAATGTAGGTAACACATGCTAATAATAAATTCAGCCTCCATAATGATAAAATTATTGGTCAGTACATACAGGCGTGTTTAGAGACACAACTAATTAAATGACTGAAGTTATGGACTCAATACTCAATACGACCAGGTAGTAGCTGAATACAGTATATATCTTACGTGTATGGATTAAACGTTATTAAATGTGTGTTTGGTGGAATGGTGATGTATTTTTGAAAAATAATCAAGCTTGGTTTCCAAGAGAGTTTGTAAAGCAAACTTTTACCATATGCTCAAGTAATTCTGTTGAAAATGTTTAGTTTTGTAAGCCTAGTGCTTTTTGTCAAACATTTGGCGGATAGGAGGTTGAATGGCATTGGTGTTAGTGAAAAAAGAAAAATATTTCTCGTGTCTGCAAGGTTTGCTTTTTGAAAATAAATTAAAAAAGATAAACGGTATGATGACCTCAGATTTTTATCTTTCGAAATCTCCAAGATAGGAAAGTGGGTGGTCTAGAGTTCGAAAAAAATGGAGAAAAGGATATTGGGGTGGGTGTTCAGGAACATAACCTTTAAATACTGCTAGAGCTGATACTCTCGAACCTGGCTAAACTGAGTCTACGCCAAATAACAAAACAAATTAACAGTTGCTTTGCAGGTTTAATGAAATAGATTATTTGAACATAACATTTCTCAAATCGTTGAAATCTGCACCACCAAACAAAGATTACTTAGGAACACCGGTAAGAAACGAAATTTGATTAAAGTAGTTTTGGAACACTGCTGCACACATTACAAGGGGAGGTATTTCCAAAGCAGACAAGAAACCTTGCATATTCATCCATATGCTCTTTTTCCACCTTTTCGCCATGATTTGGCTTGAATGTTTAATATTTCCTCATTACACCTATCTGCACTTGGGGTCTTTGTGCGCCACAACGTAGTCTGTACCTTATATAATTTTAGTTTTTGCTCTGATTACTTTTACAATAACCATAAAGAACTATATTCTTTTAATATTACATTCAATTGTTTATCACATAGTCGGTACACTTTGCCTATAATATATTTCATATTATAACATGTGGACATATCACTATATGTGATTCTGATTGGTCCAAATAAGCCCATGAAATTATTGTGCAGTATTCTCTTTACTGATTGGCTGCGGTCGTGGGGAAAACTTTTTTAAATCCGCCTTCTTGTCATGTAGGGATACAAAAGAGCTAAAGAAAATAATATTTGCTAAAGCAGGGACACTTGATTAAAAAAATATTTTCACTGGCGGAGTAATACTAGGGTGATAACATCCAACAAACTCTATTATTATTGGCGCAGACAGCACTCTCCTATCGTGCTATTTGAAATCTTACTGAAATGAATGCATAAAATACAGTGCTATAATTGTGGTGCTTACAAATCACCAAATTTATTGATTTAAGCGGATGAACATGGTCTGCATCGCCTTTGACGAGATTTTGGCTTTGGCACTCCATTCATACTTTTTGTACGACTGCTTTGCGTTGATCTCTTACTCCATTTGTCCGTGCATGAGTTTACCAAAAACTATTCAATGGCATACTGATTGTTACCGTATTAAAATACGATGTAGGTAAATTGCATCTTGTATTGTGCTTTTAATGCCTTTAATGGTTATAAATTCATTTCCACAATATATTCAACGTTAATGTCTTATAATAAAAAAAACCGTAACAAATCAAGTTTCCTTTTGTATTATGTGTAATTATCTAAATTGCTACTGATGTAATTGTGTAGCAGCATGTTGCTATCATGAATTCGTGACAATTGTAGTTGATCCAAATTCGCATGGAGAATATTTCTTGCTTTGTGCAAAACATCCAATAAGATCACTAAAAGGCACACACATCTGTAAACAAATTATTGTCTTTTTGTCTCACTTGTTTTGGCACTGGCACATCAACTATCGAAGATTTTATTCGATTTATTTAACTGAAAATATTTTATTATATAATTAACTTTCTGCATGTGCACGTATGTAATATTTGAAATTTAAATTTCCACCTTATTATAGATTTCATTAATATCCCACCTGGACTCTGGACTATCGACCTCTTAATCCGAGCATCTCTTAATCACTGTGTGTGGATTTAACTGTCCCTAGCGACAGGATTCGTTTATTATATTTCAGTGAATATGTTAAGTCAAATCAGCCTGAATCACTTCAATTACACGGTTACTTTTTCACCCTTATTGAATCTTTACGGTCGAAACGAAGTACTAGGAGCTCGACAAGAAATCAGGTTGTCTGCAAAGTGAAAATGTCTAAATCCCAACCACAGACCACAGACAGTGCTCGTACCGAATGTAGGCGTGGAATGGCAGAGTCATACCTCACCGATGGCGAGGGGGAAAACATTCGTTCGGCCTCAAGCAATCGGATTTGGTGATTCTTCAGTGTCATAATGGGAGGTCGTGGTCGGTTACTTCCGGCTGTATCCGATATTTATCGGCACCTGAAAGCCAGTCCAACAACTTCACTTTCCGTGCTACTTCTCGCTAAGTAGTTGCTTTCTATATTTTATATTTTACTTTTAATATATCTAACATTTATGTTTTATATTTAATATTCATTTTATAATAATTATTGGAATCCATAGAGCCTGAATGATTACCATGATGATGTTCGTAATGATTTTTGTTGATGTCGTTGTTTACGTAAACTAATGATGCTTAAAATTTTCTTTCGGAGTCCTAAGTACCAACTATTTTATTCTTACAGTAGTTATGATTAAGTTTCCAATTTTGTTTTTAAATTTTACTTATTTAAACCTTTTGTATTTCGTTCTTTCTGAATAAATATGAAGCAGACTTACCTATGTCTAAGCTTCAGTTTCTGAAAAGTAAGGAGTACATATATTGGTGTTCACGTTGTAAAAACACCAAGGCCATAAATATCGCAATGAAGCTGGCTGGATTCTACATACATGTTTATCTCAATACATGTTCTATACTCATCAAATTCGATGAGTTCATACAGCAGGCGCTGGCCATCGAGCGGCCATTTAGCGGAATCAGACTGAATCGTAGTTTGTATCGCCTTTGGATGACCTTGGTGATACGAAAGCAGTGAAGGCATACTTAGCGACAATGCCAGCGGTATTAGCTGCGAATACCAAGGCAAACTATATTAAATCGATTAATATGATTTTGTCTTTCTGCGAACAGTTGCAATCAGCTAATTGAGAAATGCGTCCCCTCCGGTCTGCTCTTTTTAATATAAAAGCACACCAGACCAGTAAATGGATGGCGGAGAAATGTGCTACACAATTCCGTGGAGAAAAATTCGCTACTGAGGAAATTTTCGGGTGAGTGGAGGTCATGCGCACCAAATGTATAAAGCATTTGATGTGTGTGGACATTCTAGTAAATCTCTATTATATCTCTAGTAATAAACAAGACGGTTACTCTTTCTGATTTGCCTTACATATTGTGTAAATATGTACGTAAACAGCTAAACGGTCACGATGTTTCTACGTATAAATGTATCCAGTTCTCTTCTCTTGGCATCAAATCTCAAACCTTTCAAACTATGCGTTCTATTTCGATTGTTATCGATTGAAACAGAGAGGAAACCCAACAAAACCAGCAACGGACAAGAGGTGATGTAGCTTTGAAGGACGTCCGGACCATGCATAAACAGGGCTAGTATCATAGTGACAATATCAATATAGAGAAGATGCCATTGCCGAGGATGATGTTTAGCGTGAGATTGGAACGTGGATTGAGAGGGGATAGTTTGCAGAGGAGCATTATGAGATTTATTATTAGATATCATTTACGTGCACGATACCACCGCAGAGAAGAAACAACTCTGTTACGACACATAATGAACCTGCACACGTCGGAAAAAGTTATGTGTTACTGGCTAAGAAATGTTACTTGGGCGTTCGAATTCGACAATGCAATGTATTACTGTGTGACATAAGTCTCCATCAATGGTGATCGGAGGAGTAGCTGTGGTATGTATGCATATTACTTGAGATTTCATTCTATTGACATGCAGGCCAGTCTGTTTAGCGTACTTTCTGAGCCTGCCAGATTTCTCTTGAAGATGTGATGAGAGAGTGCCTCGATGAAATGACAGCCGGATCATCAGCAAAGTCTAGATCCTCAAGGTGTAAGAAGAGTGTCCACTGACTCCTTCTGGCATGGGTAGATGTTTAACGCATTATCCAGCCGATGGTGATCAGGAACAGAATGGGAGAGAGGATGCAACCTTGCCTAACACCAGACTCCACTTTGAATGACTCAGTAAGAGTTGTTAAGGATAATGCCATATTCGAAGTGCTCGTGCTAGTTTGAGTGATAATCCATAGGATCTAAGAATCTTCCATAGGCCCTCACGGTGATACTGTAAAATCCCTTCGTAATGTCAATGAAGTTGAAAAGGGGACATTCCACTCTAGACACTGTTGAATGATGCTGGGTAGAGCCAAATCTGATCTATGCACACTCTTCCTTGCGGAACCCTGCTTGTTCTTGTCTGAGTTTGTCATCTATGGCTGTGTCAATCTTTCAGATAAGAATACTGCAGAAGACTTTGACGGGGATGAAAAGGGGTGTTATCCCTTGCCAATTGTCGCAATTGCTGAGGTCGCCTTTATTGGTAGCTTATCAATGGGGCCTTTACACCAGTCTTGTGGGAAGACATCATTTTCCCATTTCATCCTAAAGAGGTCAGTCAGCACATTTGCAACTGTGGTTATATAAGCTTTCAGCAACTCAGCTTGTATCGAATCAATACCGGGTGCCTTGCCTCTCTTCATGGCTTAGATGGCTGCTTTGACCTCTGCTTAAGTAGGTGGACTGATATTGATGCCATTAATGTCATCTGATGGTCTGTTGGCTCATCAGGCTCTGACTAGCATAGTACTTCTTCAAAGTATTGGACCCATCTTGCAACCTGCTATCTTTGCATTGTTATCACTCTTCCCTCTTTATCTTTAACTGGCATGGAGTGGATGGATAATTTTCCACAGAGCTGTTTTGTAATCATATATACCATGTTCAGTTCACCCTTTGCTGCTGCTTGTTCTGCAGCTTTTTCTCAACAAAGGTTATTGTATCCTTCCGGGTACCCATTTTTACTTCTTCATCCTTTAGCTTATAATCTTTTGTGTTCCTTCTATCAACCTTGGTGAGTTAGCACTAAGCAGTTTGTCTTTGGCCTTTCTCCCTTCTTCTATTCGTTCCCAAGTCTCTAATGTCAACCATTTCATTTTCCTTTCTTAGATAACCAATTATTGTCTTTGCTGCTTTAGAGTATGTATTTTAATGTTAGTCCAGGTTCTTTCAACTGTGTTATGGTCTTCCCAATCTTCACTGGCTAATGCATTAAAACGATTTCTAAGCTCGATGGTAAAATCCCTCTTTCTCTCTGGTGAGCAAAGCTTGCTGATGTCAAATACTTTTCGTTGTTGCTGTGTGGTATGTGTTGCACGCAGTTTCAGTTTTATCTTGGTTACCACAAGGTAATGATCACTGTTGACATCCGATGCACCTTGACATCTTGGAGAGATCTGTGCCTACGCAGAAGATATAATCAGGCATTTTGAAAGTATCCCCCGTTAAAATAGCGTTAAGCCTACAGCTTGACTCGTCCGTTTATGTCCATCTACCTCGTCCAAACCTGAAACGAGCATTGTCCCCATAGGTCCAATATGCTGTGCACCAAACGTCATATCTTTAAAATTCGAGGTAGTATTTTATTCATTTCTTCAGCGATTAATATAGAAATTAAATCCAACACAATGGTGTATTTTGCAAAAATTCCATTTAGGCGGCGCATTACAAATATTATGAACCTCTGCGAGAGTGACAGGTGTCAGGTGAAGTTGTGTGTATTGCAGCATGCGCAACTGAGAGAATGTTTGCATACCTCTTTATAACTTGATGTACTGTGACTACCATTTATTTGGACATTGTACTTGTGGAAATTATAAATGATGTAAGCACAAAGAAAACTAGAATAACTGCTCCTATCTGCTCGAAAATTCAACCTGAATTAGTCTAAAGTACACTATCTTTAGCAGTTATTAAAATATGGAAAACGAATTTTACCAAACTAGACAATACCAGCTTCTGAAAGTACAATGAATGAGCTGACAAATATATAAAATGTCAAAATAGTTATCGGCTCTTTTTTACAATTTTCAAGAAGTGAAAATGACTAAGCGGAGCTAGCCATTTTTCTCATAGGCGCACGTCTAAATTAAGGCCAAGCTGTATATTCTATAACCCATATTACGCCAGTCAATCGAACATAAAAAGAAAAGAAATTAAAAGTTCTTTAAACAATATCAAAGATATACAATGCCTTTTCTTAAATAAGCAGCACAATTAGCGAGGAAGACCCAGGGAATATATTTTTTATAAAAATATAACCATATGCAATATAAGAAACTGTAGAGGTTAACATGAAGGCATGTTTGCGCAATCTGCACGAGGGAATGTATTACTATGTGACACAGGGAAATCAAAGGAAATTATTTTACTAATAACACCATAACGTGTGAAGGTCCCTGGTAGATCCCAAATGACCAGTTCAGATTACATCTTTTCAATATAATATGCTCTTGGGACTCAATTTACACTTACTGATCCAACTTCACTTGAGTCTTTTTATAAATGCTTCTCGTCATCATTCTTGCAATGCTAAGGAATATTGGCGGCTTTTGAGGGAATGTTACTGAATCTTGAGTGCTGATATGTTTGATATCCATTTTTGTAAAGATTATAAAGAAATTGACTTTTATAATGATTATTTAAATGTTGACTTTTAAAACTTGTTTGATGAATGAAATATTGCTTTTATGATATAAGAATTGAAAGGAGCAGTTAAATTGTGAACAAGTCCTTCAGAGATCTGAGTTTTCTCTAAAACATTCCAGTATACTATTAAGACAAAACTTAACATATAAATTAAAATACAACATTTTATGTTTTCTTGAAATTGTATTATATTTATCCCACAACTTAATACTTTATTTTCTTTTCTTTTCTCTATCTTCGCTCATTAAATACGCATGGCAATAATAAATCTAATATGCCTTGGATGATCTGACGTTCGATAAAGATGTTCAATCTATGATTTCGTATCGCACACCTAAAATGTCCATACCGCACACTAAGCCTGGAACTAATTTTACAATTGAAATATTTAATAACAGTTTGCTTATAAAATAACGGTAATAATTTATTGCTATGTTTGAAATTACTCAAAGTGTCACGTTTGTAATTTTACGAAATCTAGTCGTTTGGAGCAAAATAAAAGGCCGCTTTTGATGCTGGGGATAATACCGTAAGTAGCGACGAACAGTTATATGTAGTTCACGTTATCTTGGCCGAGCAATTAGAGTTAGCATGGGTGAACAACAATATTTTAGACCGAATGTTTGAAAATGAGTTCTCAGATGACGGTGATGTACAAGCTGTAAGCAAACATAAAAGGAGAGAGCGAGTACTTTGAAACTCAAAACTGGTATTTAAATTTTTGAAAATCCAAAGTAAAAACGACCCAGGCTGTTATGTCAAGATTCAAGACACGGTTAAAAATGCCCCATCTTTGGGTAAAAAAAAAAAAAAACTTTACCCCGTATTTAATTCCCAAGAGACATTCCACAATGTAAATCATCTATGGTACCAAACTTAGCTAAAATCCATTTCAGCTTTAGAGTTTCGTAGATATATTCAGTAGAATTATGCTTTTATTGAACAAGTTTACGTGGAGGAACTAACAGTATGTCTATTAAAGTTGCAGAGGAATTTAATTTGTTTAGTAAATCTGAGAATAAAACTGACAAACACTTGCAACATAAAGGTAGACGTATCAGAAAGAATACCAGCTGTTTTGATTGTGACACAAGTGTAGAATAAGAATTACATCTTATTACACTACTGTAGAGATTTTTCATCACTGGGTCACTTGGATGGGAACCATCAAGCTTTCACAATGTCATCCAATATGGAGAACTTTGTAGTAAATCCTACCAAGAAAGGGTTAGAGTCGATTGTGCCAACTTACCAGACAATACGATCTTTCGAAAGCGAAGTCTTCTTTAACGAAGCGGGAAATCAATTATTAACTTCAAGTACAAGGTGCTCTTTGACCTTCGGACTCATTCACTTTTTGGAATTATTGTGATTTCGTTCATAGACATTTTGGATTATATCATTATGAGACATCAAGACTGTTAGCACTTAAACATTATTCCAGTCTATTGGCACATCAACATATTCTAAATTGTTATTCATTCGGGACACTGGGAATTTATTCGAAATACTCTACACTTTTGCACTTCTAATAAAATCTTTAGGACTGTTGGGTTATTTAATTCACAATGCTGTAAGTTCTGTTTAAATTTTCACTTTGTATTCTAGGGAAATAAATTATTTATTGAATTTTACAAATCTTGGTGTGTGCTCTTTTCTGACATTTAATTTGAAACCTTGGAGAAGTAACAACGAAAATAAAGCATTTGAATGTACTGTAAAATAATGAGCTTTCAGTATAAAATTAAATGTATTCAAGTAGGGTCAGTCTGTGAAATTTGCCCTGAAAGTTGCTTGGAAGTAGAGTGTATTTTCATTAAGTAGAGTGTAAGAAAATGTGTCACTTACTGGTCCAAAACATATGTTCCATTTGAGGAGAAAAGAAAATCTCAGCTTGCATGTGACTGCAGATTTAATCCATTTATTTTCCATACATAATTTTATTTTAAAATTCAATGCTAAAGAGTAAATCCAATGCAGACAGATAAATGATGCAACTGTACAATAGATATCAAGGCCTAACTCTGGTTATGTGCATCAGGGTTGTACAATATCTTTCATTAAACGCTAACTCTTTTTTGAACATGAAAATAAATTTTTAAACAATCTGTGAATAGAAAAAGATATGCAATAAATACAAAGCCATTTAAGTGTTTTGTTTCGGTACACAACACATATGTAGTTTAGCATATATATATATATATATATATATATATATATATATATATATATATATATATATATAAGAAAGTATATATATATATATATATATATATATATATATATATGAGAAGCAGGGACTGAAAACGCCATCTTAGATACGAGGTTAAGACTGACAAAAACCATACCCCTTTCATACTTTCAGCAGCAGAGGGGGTGAACAGACCATTTTTGTTCGAGACCTTATTTATGAAAAATAAACCTTCCTACGAAAAGGAAATCTTAAGTCAATAACGTTAACTCACAACCTCTAACTAGTTAGCTCATTTTGTTACTTTTCTCTGACGCGCGTTTTTATTTTTAGGAATGTTTCGTTTACGTGTTGGTCACTGAACGTTGGTCGTTCACCCCCTCTGCTGCTGTAGATTAAACAGCCATTATAAATATTATCAATAATGATTGGAGAACCACACTCAGCTAGATTAGCTCGTGAGCGACTAGATGCAATCAAAAAATATTTACCTGTTCTTGATTTAGTCAAACAACAACTACAATCACGTCAGGAGTCTCAAGTGGAATTTACAGAAGGTACAGAACAATTATTTAAACCGATTGTCGAACCAACAAAGAAAATTGTTACAGCAACTGAGGCAACACAAAGAGCTCTTGAAGCATTACCTGTTGATATTGCTGCTAGTATTCAAGCAGCTCAACCTGGGGCTCAACCACAACCACAACCACAACCACACCCAAAACCACCAAGAACCAGAATTAAGATAATAGATAAATTTACACCTGAAGGTATTGCTGCTATCAAGGACAAAGGCAAATTATTTGATATTGCCGCGTATGGATATTATGAAAAAGAAAAATATGTAAGACCAGAATATGTTAAATCTCTAAGCTCTGCCAATTGGATCAAGGACATATATCGCGTTGCCACTGGTATTCCAGAAATTAGATCTAATGAAGATATTGATAATTTTAACAGATTTGATGAGGCTGTATATAAGCATATCGAAAAAGTTAAACAAGGTAAACGACTATTACCATCACCACAACGATCACCACGACTACTACCACCACTACCACAACAATTTGAATTACCATCACCACAACGATCACAACAACTACAACAAGATCTACAACAACGAGAACAACAACGACAAGAAATAATGAAACGATTGAAATCACCACGACAACCAGTCAAAATAACAGAGGAAGAATATTAAGATCCTGGTTCAAGTGGAAGAGGTTTAGGGAGTGGCCTTATTACTTGTCCCAATAACGTCCTTGCTGATGTTGATCGACTAGAAATTCTCATTGGAGGAAAACGAGCTGGCAATAATTCCCCAGAAATTATTAATGAAGCAGCTGATATTTGTCAACGATTATTTACAGGTGGTGTTATGGATATTAATGTGTATCGGTCCCTTATTAATGAAATTAGTGACGATTATCATAGTGACTAAGTATGTAATTAGATGCAATTAGTGTTAAAATCACTTAATAATAATATGATCATACACAACACTCATAGACCAACCATGGTCAGGGTAATACATTCATGATTACCAGTATACAAAACGACCTACGGAGATGGACTAGGTGATGTTGTTCAAGGTCTATTTAGAAGGATAGCCCCAAAAGCAATACCGCTTGCAAAGCAACTAGGAATGAAAGCTATTGATGTTGTTCGTGAAAAAGGTATTGGCGCTGTTGGTGATGTTGCTAGCAAAGCATTCTCAGCAATCAAGGATAGACTAGCGCGATTAATACGACGAAAACCTCAACCAGTGAAACTGGCCAGCACTGAAGTGATGCCCGCAAATGTCAGTAAAATAATAAATCAAGCTGCTAATCAAAAACTAGCAGAGTTGGCTACCAACACTAATGTTGGGTTAGAAAAAGAAAAAAAATATAACCGCTAGTTTGATAGCAGGAAGCGGTCTTCGTGTTAGACGAAGACGATAATAATAAATATGTTCAAGCGTATATCTGATCCCGCGTTTGACATGGACGCACCAGTACTTAAAAATGAATCGGTACGTGATTATCAATATTATTCTTATGACGCACGTGTATCTGACGAGGGTGGAAGAATTGAGATACAAGTTCAAGATACAAGCCGATATTTCTTACTCGCTGAAGCATTTATTGAAGTCGAAGGTAGACTTTTAAAAGCAGATAATACAGATTATGGACTTGGTGATCGAGTTGGTTTTGTTAATAATGGTATTATGGCGTTATTTAAAGGTGCAGCATATATCATTGATGGACGAGAGATTGAGATCTGTCATGAAAACGTCGACGTTGCCACGACGATACTTGGTCTTGCAAGATACAGCGATGATTACTCAAGATCAGCTGGTCCATCAATGATGTTTGCAAAGGATACAACTGATCATCCAGAAAATAACAACGTAACTATAGATGATGTAAGAGATGCCGCAGGGGCCAACCCTACTCCAGCAGTTATAGCTATGAATGAAAATTTCAACTTAGGATTTAAATCACGTCGAGCAATGCTTGGCGATGATGACAGATTTTCATGTGCGATTCCATTATCACACATCTTTGGATTTTGTAGAAATGTTAGAAAAGTTATTTTTGGAGCCAAACATACAGTTGTACTCGTACTAAAAGGTACCGACGATGATGTAATATGCCGTGATGCTGCCGTTGCTGCTGGTAAAGTAATTCTTACAAAAGTTTCGCTGTGGATGCCAGTAATGACTCCAACAATAGCTGAAGAAGAACATTTACTCTCTTTTAATGAGTCAAGGTGGTAAATCAATGTTATCATGGTTGACAATGACCACAGATATTGTGCAGAGTAATGTTAATGGTTTATTTACTTGGCATATAGCTTCTCAGAAAGGTGTTTCAGCACCAAGACATATATTTATTGCGCTTCAAAATTATGCACGAGTAAACTCACAAGAACATAGTCATATGATATTTGATAAACTCGGTGTTTCTGAAGTTTCATTGGGAATAAACGGACATCAAGAACCATCCGAGGATATTTTGTTGAATTTTGAGTTAAATCATGTAGCACGTGCATCTCATCGATTAATGACATTCATGGGGCGTGATCAGAATATTGATTCTGGTTTACAAATATCACAGCTAGATTTTACAACATTATATCCGATTTATTACTTTTCACTGGAACATTTAGATTTAACCAGACAATCTATTGTAGATATATATTTTCGAGCTCGCGTAAACCGAGGAGCTATTGCTAATTACAGAGCAATTGCTGTTATATTCTGTGATAAATCAATGCTACTTGAAGGTGTTGGTGGACGAATGTGAGTTATTGATGCCGCAGTAGAAAACATGTAATAAGATCACTCATAATAATTATAAATGTCATATCTAGTTAATGTCAGTCTGACTCCTGGTCAGATTAAAAAGCTACGATCATCATCAAGAAATAATTGTGCGGTAAAAAATATCACTAAAGTGAGAACAAATCGCAGGTGGTCCGAATAAGCTATCATTATCAGAACGTCAGCATAGGCATTTCAGTGAAGCAAAAAAATTAAATAAAGGTATAAAACTTAATCTTTCTGCGAGTGTCATTAAAGACATCGTTAAAACGGGTGGCATATTTTCACTTCTTGCCGCGTTACCAGCAATAATAGCCGCTGCAGCCCCAGCTGTTGCAAAAGCAGCTGCATTAGGCGCTGTTGGAACCGCTGCTGGAATGGCGTTAAAGAAAGCAACGGGTCAGGGAATAAAATCTTCCAACAAAAAGGGAAAAGGTCTACGATTGCCAGGGACCCCATATTCATGGTACGAAAAAGGTCTAAAACTGCCCCGGTGACTTCGTCATCGAGTTCGATGATTCTTCCTAACTCTAAGTTTGATTTACTTAATGCTCCTAAGCAACTGAATATAAAAAACTTTAGAGGAGTTTTTATGCATGATCAATTACCTACCGTTGCAATGCAACATGAAACTGGCATTATTAATCTCGATAAAAACTCTGGTCCGGGCACTCATTGGGTGGCATATGCAATTGATCCACGTGGAATTATTTATTTTGATTCATATGGACTGGCGCCACCAAAAGAATTTTTAAAATATGTTAACACAGTACGAAGTACTGCTGTGCAAAGTAAGAATTCGATGCGTTCTAATATCTCGTATTCAACATTACCAACACAAAAATTAACGGATCCGCCAATATGTGACCGAGAAGTACTCGCTGTACTTGATGCTGTATCAAAATCAACAACGCCACCTCATAAAGTCGTGCATGAATATACTACGTCGTCACACTTAAACAGATAATTAGTAAATATAATGGTAGATATTTATGGAAGATCTTCTCACAAAGCTCAGCAGCAATTCGATTTATCTAAATATGCAACTCTTGATCAGCTCAGAAATGAAATCGATGATTTATTAAATATCACAAGTGTGGATCAAAATGAAGTCGTTGTTTTTCAGGATAAATAAGGACGATTAAAGACAAGTAATATACAATTGTTAGATGTTCTTATACGAATTCCCACCGCGGTTATTAATAATATCGTTACTTTTGCTGATCAAGGTAAAATACAAGATTCCGGTAAGTCAGTTAACGATTTTATCAAGCGAGCTGGTGATTCATTCACGGATCACATTATCATGAATCGAAGTAAAATTATAGACCTTGGAAATCCAGCCTCAGATACAGATGCAGCAATAAAAAAATACGTCGATGATCAAGAATCTAAGTACGTATTAGTCAACGGTGGTATAATGCGTGCATTTCTCAACATGAATAATATTGGTATTAATAATCTTAGAACACCAGAATCAGATTTCGACGCTGCAACGAAGAAATATGTAGACGATAAGGAAATTCCTATGACAACTTCGTTAGCTACAATCAATGATGAAATGTCTACACTCAATGCTAATTTTACTAATCACGTACAAACGTTCTTAAATTTTCGTCGAAATATAAACAGATCTATTAATGATTTTTTTGGAAGTCCACCAACCGTTGATATCAAACTCTCCGACATTAACACGAAACTCAACGACATTGTCAGTGGAATACCTAATATTGTTCAAAAAACTAATCTGATTAAAATTCCACACGGACAAATTAAAAATATCGTGTACACAGTAGCATCAGGATCATCAACATGGACACCGCGCGATAACACTCTCGAACATACCGCAGAAGTAACTGGGTTATACAGGCTATCCGTGTACGGTTTGGAAATTACTGTGGCCTCTTCATCATCACCGAATGTACATTATAATCCTCTACTGGTGATACTAAATAAGAACATCAAAGAAACATTTACGTTGACATCAACGGAAATGCCCCCGAGACGTTACTGGTGGTGTCTGGAATTCGTAGCTGAAACTGTTTAATTACTTAATTAAATGACGTTGTCATTGTATAATGAATCAAGTGACGGAGTCACTTATCGACGTTCAACGTCACAGATACGCTCAAGTATGTGAGTGTCAAACCAAACTAAAAAATATCATCGACGATTATACAGTAAAAGTAAAAAAATATCGCAGACATATGGTTGTTATTGATATAATTGTTTACTCAGTTTCTGCTGTTATTGCTGGAACCGGATTATTATTATCAACAATAACAATGACAGCACCTGCAGTTGTAACAATTGTCATTTCAACTTCAACGATTATCGCAGGCATTCTCAGTATTATCGCTAAGAAGATATCTACATGTACAAATGATAAATTACACGAGTATATAATAAAACTACACACAGTAACAACATCTTATTCTAAACTATCATTGTATCTTTCGGCGAACCTCAGCGATGGCAAAATATCTGATGAGGAGTTCGCAACGATAATGAAAACCTATGATGAAGCATTTAGAATCGCTAGCGATTCTAGTGATAAATTAACTTGTGATAAAGTGGAAAATTGAATTCCCGAGAGAGAACGCAACTCGTTCTATTAAAATAATAATTAGATACGGAGTATTTTAAATAATGTCAGCGTTAGAACTATTACAACAGATCGTCACTAATACAACGCCGTCAAAAACTACTATGATATCATTAAGTTCGACCAATCCTGAATTTAGCGTTAACTTTCCAACTGCAATTTCAGCCAGTGAAATAGCGCTAGCACAATTACGAGTTTATCATAGCTGGCAAAATATCAGGTCAAAATCGTTTGGTGGACTACCAGCAAACAATTCACTGGTATTTGCAAATAAGAATAAACCTGATGGAACTCCTGATTGGCAAATTGTTGGAATTTCAACGGGCAGTTATCAAATAGAACAGATTAATGATGAGTTCCAACGCAGAATTAAATCTATTACAGGAAAAGAATCCAAAATAGCAATCACTGTTTACGAACCAACATTATCAGCGGCGATTGAAATAAATTCCCCTGATTATGTTGTAGATATTTATCAAAGTTCGATCAGATCTGTGTTAGGATGGCCTGATGTTCCTGACCAAAGGTCAAATGGAATTCCAGAACCAACCAAAAATGAACTTCTCATAACGGAAAAAAGATTTATAAAACGTCCAGAATATCGAGATTTATACATATTTGAGTTTCTTAATCAGGATAACAATATAGTAATTCCTGCGCATCGGACTGCATTATTTGATGTTATTAGAGGAGGAATAGATTATGAAAAGGAAATAGTTTATGAGGAAGGTATTCAAAGATTTTTAGATCCAATTAATTCTGAATACACACGTGAGTTCGGTAATTTACAAAATCGTTTTTTAGCATTATCACAGAATTATATCATCGATATAAAACAACAGGTAATTGAAACGATATGATTATATCTTAATTAAGGACAGCATAAAACACAGAATCTTATTTACAGCAAGCATATTTACAGCACAGTTTAACCCCATGTGAAACCCCTAGGTTGCCAAAGGACATCCTAGCAGGCTCAGAGGTTACACATAAACTTATCTTATGGACGCAGACGCATAGACACACCCGCGAGTTCCTAATCGAAACGAAATATTAGAAATTTAGAGGGCTGTCTAGGCATTGTGATTTCATGTAACCCCTTAAATCAAGCAAGCATATTTACAGTAACAGTATTTACAGTAAGGTATTAACATATTTACAGTAACGTATTAACATATTTACAGTAACATATTAACATATATTTATAGTAACGTATTAACATATTTACAGTAACGTATTTACATATATTGGGACAGCACAGTACATGTAGACTTAACTAACTTATCTTAAGGACAGTACTACGGGCCTTTTCTGCGTTTCAATACAAATTTGCACACTCCCCCATCATAATCAACCCAGGGAGCGCAAAATTGCACCCACCAAGTGACATGGTGGGAGAGTGTACAAATTTTCTATTGAAACATAGACGGGCTGGCTGACGCCCTCACTAAAGAAGAGGATTTTGGCATAATATCGCTTTCGCCCGACAATGTGCCGGTCACGAGAATCGAACCACGGACCTTGAGTACGAGAATCCAGCGCGTTAGCAATCGGCCACCGGACTTCATTATATATACATAATGAAAATGTTATTATATAGTTAGCGCGCAAGTATATAGAATAAAATCACAATTATTGTAAAATGTAGTAATAAAATCACAATTTATTGTAAAATGTGAATTTATTTTCAGTTTCCAAATACTTGGAGAAACTATATACATAAAACCCGCATTTCTGCCGAGTTAAAAGTCTGTATTCATCAGACTTGCTAAGGATACTAAAATAATTGATAAGTTGTATGAATACACATGCCATACCCATTTCTAAAAATAAACTCATGTATACATTTATTCACTGCTGGGCCGCAAAGCGTTTCATAAGAATGTGGAAAACATAAATATTATTGAGATTTTACACAAACATGAATGTTGAGACTTTACATAAACATAGAGTATTGTGCACGACAACGACATTATTGAAAATTTGTAGCGTTGTAGGGTCAAACCCCAGGGGTTCTCTAATTGATTTTCATGATTTCTTAATAAATTTGACAATGACTTACTAAAAACTGATAAAAAAATAAGAAATTTTGATCAAAAATCACTTCATATTATCAAAAATAGGAACATTTTGACCAAAGTTTTTTACATTACGAAATAATTGTCGAAAAATCATGAAAATCAATTAGAGAATCGCTGGGGGTTTGACCCTCCAGTAATTACAAATCTGGCCGATTTTCATTGATATTTGGTCATTTTCATGCAAAAAACAAGATTTTCGAACAAAAATCAACGAAAAACAATAATTTTCGAACAAAATCAACAAAATAATAAAAATGCTAAGCATTCTAAAGATGATTTTTGTCATCTTATTTTTATTTGCAATATTGTTGAGATTTACATGCATAACTAAATTCATTGGAATATTTTTACAGTCGAAGTTTGGACAATCAGAGAATGTGATATGTGTTTTGTGTACTATTAAATTTGAAAGATATATCTAATATTTTATGTGGGTTCCGTTTTGACCAAAAATCGCAGTATATTACTGTCATTAGTACAACAAGTACGACAACTGCAAGATTTACTAAGTTATGCTTGAAGGAGTTGTCTCGCTTAATCATCTGATACCATAGGAACATACGCGAATTTGACTTTTCGTCCAAATCTTACTGAAAAAGCAGATTTTGTGATATTATCTGCCACGCATTTTACTGAAGGTGGTACCATGTTAAAATATTTACCAGCAGAATTAATGGATTTAAATATAATTTCTTGGCCAGTCCCTGTATTTATAGATTTAACAGCCCTTGCGTATCGTGCGCCGCCAGAATTTCCGGACTTGCAAT
>JAECUM010042423.1:0-54470 GCA_016617855.1 Megalonaias nervosa
ATTATAGGAAGGTGAACAGTGTGACAAAAACAGATTCATTTCCATTACCAAGAATCGATGATTGTATTGATAAAATTGAAAATGCCAAGTACGTCACCAAATTTGACCTTCTGAAAGGATTTTGGCAAATTCCACTAACGGAAAGGGCAAAGGAAATTTCGGCATTTGTGACTCCAGATGGACTCTATCAATATAAAGTAATGTCGTTCGGGATGAAGGGTTCCCCAGGTACTTTTCAACGCCTTATGAATATGATTACTTTCGGTCTAGATAATTGTGATGTTTATATCGATGATATCATCATCTACAACGACACCTGGAAGGGACATCTAGCCACGATTCGAAAATTCTTTGAAAGACTCACTGATGCAAATTTGACAATCAATTTATCCAAAAGTGAGTTCTTCCGTGCTTGTGTAACTTTTCTAGGACATATTGTGTGACATGGTCAAGTTAAACCTATAGATGCTAAGATCAAGGCAATCTCTAAATTCCTTGTGTGCCTGTCAGTAAAAAAGAACTAATGCGATTTTTGGGTGTGGCCGGATACTATCGAAAGTTTTGTTCCAATTTTTCTAATATTGCTTAACCTCTGACACACTTGTTAAGTAAGAAAAATAAGTTTCTTTGGACTCAAAAATGTCAGGAGGCCTTTGATAGGTTAAAAGCCATACTCAAAAGTGCGCCGGTTCTTACAGTTCCAAATTTCAATCAATTTTTAAATTATCTGTGGATGCAAGTGATGTTGGGGTTGGAGCAGTGTTGATTTAAGAAGATAGAAATGGTGTTGATCACCCAGTGTGCTATTTCTCTAAGAAGTTAAATAAGCACCAAAGAAATTACTCAGCAATCGAGAAGGAATGTTTGGCTTTAATATTGGCATTACAGCATTTTGAAGTTTACATTAGCTCAGCTCCTTCTCCGGTTGTTGTGTTTAGTGATCACAGCCCCTTGCTTTCATCGACAAGATGAAAAATAAAAATCAAAGATTATTAAGGTGGAGTTTGGTTTCAGAAGAATATAATCTTAACATCAGGCACATCAAAGGAAAATACAATTTGATTGCAGATGCACTTTCCCGTGTATAGAAATATTATTTCATGTACACTTTGTATAATTCATAAGAATTTTCTTATGTAATTTTATTTTACCTCATGTATAATTTACATATGGTAAAAAGAAAGCTTTATTACACAAATCTTTCTTTTACTTTATGGGAGGGAAGTGTTACGAATATGTAATTAAATTGCTTTTGTGTTAGTTTTAAAATTCTTTTTTATTTTTATTTTTTTTCATTTCATTTTATTGTAATGATAATTTTCATTGGATTTGAGTCTCTTTTCGGAAATTGGCTTGACCCGATTAGATTATAAGTTTCTTCAGCACTATTATTAGTTCATAGATTTTGTAAACATCGAGTTAAGATGATTGGCTATTGCCAAGGTCATTTCGGCTCACGTGTTAGCTGAATTGTAACAGCCTTTCTTTTTTATTTATTTCCAGTGTGAAAATTTGATTCTTAGACAGGGCTATTCTAGCTTCGTGATAATTGTCATTGCGCTGTTCAAGTTAGAAATCACATGGCCTGTCACGTGAACTGCCATGTGATCTACAATTGAGGCTTAAAACAGCCATTTTCTACTAGATCTATTGAGTTGTAATTTAAACACTGTGGTCTCAAGAGGTTTTTATTGTTGAAGCCAGATTGTTTTGAAGTTCATCTATATTTTGGAATTTAATAATATATTCTCTAGAAAACTACACAAGTGATTCATATTTATAAAAGTTCTGGGAGAAAGAAATTCAGTGGAAATTTATTCTGGAGTTTAACGGAAACATTATAAACTGCGATTCAACGAGGATCTGTTACCATCAGTACAGACACCATCTGACGTCATCGCCTCCATATTGGAATGTCATCGAGATTCGAACCTGGATCCAATTAGAACTGTTTAGTGATAGGACTTATATTTTTCAATCTTAGGATTAAATTTTGGATTATATTCACAAACCGTAAGTCCTATTTTCTATTTTTTGCATTGTTTTCTAGGGAAATAAATTATTTTGTTAAAATTTACAAAGCTTGTTGACTTCACTCTTTTCTTCTGTTACATTTGTACACGAGCCTACACGTAACAATACATAAATGAGTGCAAAGACATTAAAGGACCTCTATTATATCCCACATTACCAACTGAGAATGATAGTAATTTTAGACCGCGCAAAAATTAACTCTATTAAATATGATGCGACTCAAACACTGAAGATGTGCTAGAAATGCATGGAAAGAAAAATAAAATGTTGTATATTTGGTAGAAGTTAGCATAGCAAAAGTTTCAGATTGTATTGATGTAACAGCAATATATAAATGATAACACAAAGCAATGAAGATATTATTTCTTTTGATTTCACAATATATACGAATAAAATCAAATAAGAAATAACGACAAATGTCGTCAACGAAAAATGCATTAATGTTAAATACTTGACTCACAATTCAAGACATTAAATCACCCTGAGTAACAATTAATCGACTAAAATGATCATTTTTAACGATTCAATAGCTGTAGAACTTTAAATGCATCATTTCAACCAGATAATATTTGCGAGATTTGAAACCGTAAAGGATATATGTTTAACTAGATCAAATCGATTTGCACCAAAAAGTATTTAAATTGTTAATATTGATCAATGTTTGGGAATCTACCTGTACATTTATTTTTTTTCTCTTCACTGTGACTTTGCTGCATACAATGTCAATTGTCATTACAATTAATTACATAAACAGATCGACTATCGTCATAAAGGATGAAAATCGAAAAGCAGAATATTTTCATTAAAAGCAAGTAACATTAATTTTTCATGTAAGATAATTACTGTTTGCACGAAAACAAGTATATGTACGTTGTTCTAATGACTTAAGTTTACCTTTAAACAGTGACCAAAAAACAGAAACAGCAACTACAAAAATAGGTGAAACTCTCAAGTCACTTAACTTAAAAAAGAACCGTGATCTTGTTGAATTCCCTGATGCAACAATTAGCTGGTTGTACAATGATATACTGATACACCAATTAGTCGGTTGTACAATGACCGATATACTTATGAAGCAATTAGTCGGTTGTAGAATGATATGCTGATGAAGCAATTAGTCGGTTGTACAATGATATACTGATGCAGCAATTACTCTGTTGTAAAATGATATGCTGATACTCAGGCATTTACAAATTGAAATTATAATAATTGTAAAGACATTTAAACATGAATAAACTGAAAGCTATTCAACAGAGTAGTAACCAATTAGCAAAAACGATCTCAGAACCAAAGATACTGACGTTAACAGGAAAATATTTTTATGGAGATGAATGTATAATCAGATTTAGCACCTTCGCTACCTGCGGTAGTCCTTTGCAAAACTGAATCAATAAGCAAACCAAAAAAATTAATCAATACTTACAACATTCAAGCAGATGACCAACAGCAACATGGATGCTTTGGAGAGTGACGTGGACAAGATAAAACCATCTTTAGAAGACTATTGCACCTTTCAATCTTATTACCTCAGCTGGAATAAGTACAACGATACGATTGATGAAACCCTACAAAATCTGCCAAGAGATTAACAAGCTCAGGAATGATTTCAGAACAAAATATTACTAGCTTGAACATCGAGATTGCTGCCCGCATGTATACTCTGTCAGAACTGCAAAAGAACAGTGATTGAACAGATATTGCTAAGAACATAGAGAACACCAAAAACATTAGTAAAAGATAATGAAAGCACGATAGAAACCATAAACCAAAACCCATGCTCCATCACACTGAGCTATAAACAAGTTGCACACAATATGGTTCGTGCAGCAATATCTCATTCAAATAACTAAAATCAGGTTATATACACTTTTAGTAGACTTGTTTATTAAACCTATAAAATTTGTAGCCTTATATATTGATTTTTTCACTGGACTTAAGTTGAAAACGCATATGGTAAAAAGGAATCTGAACCTTTTCTTAACAATGTGAAGGAATCGTGCACATGCCATCATGAAGAGAACCATTTTAATAATTGAATTGAAATGCGTCGAATGTTCAATAAATATTCAGCCGGAATGTTCAATAAAACTCGAATCAGTATCAAATTGTGTTGTTATTGCTTATAATATTATATCTGGGCAAAGTCCAGCTCTTCGTTAACGTTAATTAAATGACGAAAATGGCAGCAACAGAACTACGTATTGCATGTGCAATAGCTTACGGTCTAGCTTTATTTGATCTCGGTTGAATTAACAAAGATAACTACGTCTGAATCACAGGATAAAACACAAAATTCAGAGAAAACGATAGCAAGGCATTTGACTTTAATTAAAACTATTTGAAAATGAAGATTGATTTGTGACTTAGTACCTTGAACCTGGATTGCACTTTTGCCGTACACATGATTTACACGATCCTGGTAATGTTGAGATAAAACTTGAAAAACCAAAAGTAAGCCTGAACTGAAAGATTTCCTGCCTTAGATTTATATTCGTTCAATCCATGATTTCATTTTGGTTGTTGCTCAAAAAAAAAAAAAAAAAAAAAAAACTGTGTGTACACTTTTCAATTTTAACCTATATTGTATGTAAAGCTTTAAGTTTCTGCTAATGGCATTGTTATCTTTGATTTCAATGTACATAACGATTTTCGCACTGTTGGTAAATAATTTTCATATGGAATTAATTTCGCTCAGTATTCCTTGAGATAATCATGCATTTGTAATAGAATCTCCAAAATCCACTTAAAAGTTTTGTCCGACGTTTCGAAACGATTTTGTTTTGTTTAGGAGTGGGGGTCCATCTTTTTTCTTCATCTGCTGCAAATCTAAAGTTATTTTACCTGCGTATATTGAGACATCCCCCATTCGAAATAATGTTTGGCATAAAAGTACACAACAAATGACTATGTCTAGAGTTGTTTTGCTACCATCATTTCTTATTTTACTATCTTTGTATATGTTTCCATGATTTACCATGTGATATCATGCTAGTTCCATATTGCACTCAACTATTTATAGTCAGGAATATACAACAGTCTGTTAAAGACTCCAACTCAAAATCTGATATCTTTCAAACTGCATGAATTTGATACTCTAGGAACAATATAATAGTGAACAGAATTATTGTTTATCTTAGAGACATTAAAAAAAAAATGTTCCACAGCGTTAAAGTGTCGTTCATGTCACAATCATGAATATCTTCAAGTGCTTTCAGAATACAATTTTCCATGAAATCATTCAATTATTGGTAATCGTCAATTGATTACTTTGAATTGCTGAGTGATGAATACAACATTTTACTATGTGCTGTATAGTTGTTTCTTTAAACCATCCAAAGCAATCAGTGTATTTATATTGATAATTTGTCTTTTCTCAAGTATTCGAGTGTCATATTTGTAAACTGTTTCATTGTTTTCGTAAATTGTTCAAAACTAATTTTTAGCTGTTTTGGATATCTGTAATATAAATTTAAATTCGGTCTGGATATCCATTTAAATATTTGTAATTCAAATTAAATATCTTAAACCTTTATAGTTGCCTGTTAAGCGATCATGATTTCTTAACTTACCTTCATAATTTCTTACTTTACTTTCATTAGTTTCTGTCTCAGATAAAGTATGCACTTATGGCGTTAACGTGTATTTCATCTTCCTCTGTAAACTGCATATTTATTTATTTATTTATTTTATCTACTTGCTTATTCATTAATTTTGGTGGCTGAGTGGTCTTGAATCCTGTATGTCCATGTTTTGCAATTGCATCCAATACATCGCAAAATACTTCGGTATGATCCATTACTCTTTGAACCACTGGTTTGTATATCTTCTGAGTTCATCTAACGTACAAACAAAATCCAATAGGAAAGTGACAATGTTGTTTCTGTAGTACAATGATGCTTTCAAAATTACAATAAATAACTTTAGGAACTTTAATAGTCGTTGATAGTTTTCGAATCTTACAATAAAAACACTCTTAAGACATTAAAATTGTAACATAGTCTTTTGTGCTTTGGTATTTATGTTCTGTACAGGGACAATTAATGCATTTTTACAAATGTAATTTCTCTTTTCATATATGTTTATCTGTGAAGAAACCAGTTTTGAAAAGTCTTGTATTCTAACGTAATGGCACCTTTTAAATTTATATTCATTAGGACCACCAGATTGAAACATTATTGAAATGCCAGCATGTCTTTCCTTGTAAATTTCAGTTATTTTATCCGGATTTTTAAGATGATTCAACTATATCATAAGTAATTTCAGATGATTCAACTATATCATAAGTAATTTCAGATGATTCAAGTTCAAATTGTACAACAGGTTCTCTTTTTACAGACCGTTACCAAAAGAATGACTGTTTTATCAAATTTGTATTGTGATGATCTACCTACATGATCCCTTGATGTATTAACATATATTCAACACTAAAACAAAGACCGGCCTTCTCTAATTTGTTTCCGTTGATGTATTAACATATATTCAACACTAAAACAAAGACCAACCTTCTCTAATTTGTTTCGCTTATGCAAGCTATTTTTATTACAACCTATTTATGCCAATCTATATATGAGTTTCCATGAGTAATTGATAACTATTTGCGTAATATTATACTATTATGTCCTGTTACTTATCCATCATGTGTTTTAGCCTAGTTCTTGTCCAGATATTGTTCTGCGGTCATTGATGTCTACACTCAACTTGCTTTTGTAAATGAGTCTTTTCACAAGTTTAATTGATAGTTGACTTTTTGATTTTGTGCTAATGACCTCATTTAAATACGGTGTAATGCCGTAACAAATTCACTCGTATCATGACCACCGTACAACTGTGCTTTTAGAAGATCTTTGAAAGTAATCTCCAAGACATTTTGTGATAGTTCCGCTTAAATTATCTATTTTCATCCTGCTTAAATCAATTCTAGTTCAAGCGTATTCAATGAATCTGCATTTTATTTCTCACTTTTTTGGTATTGACGTACCAATAATTAAAGTGTTCATTTATATTTATTTACGTTTTAAAAAGTTCAGTATATTTTTAACTATTTGATTGTGTTTCAGCTTCAGTTATTTACGTCAACTTGCATACGTGTATATATGTGTAAGGGTGCAAATTTCTGTCGATCTATGAAGAACACATTGAGCTGGGCAGGTGAACGATTAATTCTATTTATGGGGACCGGCGCGTGTTAAAATTGCCATAGTGCACTGACTGGTAATGTCTTTGTCATGAGAGCAGTGATTCTTAATTAAGCCTTCGTTTATTTAACTGAAAGGGATAGGGGTTAACTTCAGAGCTGTATCGAAGCTGTCAGTTTTGAAGTTTTCCAGGAATCAGTATTTGGTAATCTGAGGTTGTCAGGCGGACTACATTTTTAGCGCCCAGTTAAGGCGGGAGAGATATTTAATTCGGATTGGTTACGCTGAATGAGGGGGGCGTGATTCCACATGAAAACTCTGTTTTAATGTGCCGCCGCAAAGATCCTGGTCAGTTGACACATTTTTCTGCAAGAGAAAACAAATGTGGAAGACTCCGGGTCGAATTTAGAAGAAATTCACTAGTAATTAATCATCCAAGGGATCGGATGTCTGGAAAAATCGACGGACACAATTCTGGCGGAAGAGCTTGAAAACACAAGGTATTTTGCTTCAGTCTCACGTAAATCATTGATATCAATATGACGATTTGTTTGATTTATTTGCTTATATTTGCATGAATTTATTTGGTTAGATTCGTAGATCAATTTTCTTTATATGAATACAGCTGTGTGAGTTCATCTATATGAATCCGTACAATGATATTCTTTATATAAGTTGATTAATCGTTTGAATGTATAGTCTCGATTGTTATAGGTAAATATGTATCTAGAATTTCATGCCTTACTTTAGTTGATATGAGTTATGAGAATCCGTGGGAATTCTCCGACTTAGATGATTTCACGTATGATAAAGACTTGAGTGCGTATTGACTGAAATTAACGTTGTTAAACCATGTAGTAAGATTTCATATATGCTAGAGACTTGAATGTGTGTATTCGCTATAAATACCGTAGTTGAGCCTTGTAAGGAATTTCATTCATTCATTTGTGTAATTGAGACGTGACCGGAACTGATGTCTCGAGGTGATGTTAATGTGAGCCAGTGTTGAAATAGCCATTAGGAAGTATATTAATCGTAGCAAATTAGGTTTGGCTATGGTCTGCCGTGTTTAGTTAGACCAGATAGCGGTTGGTATCTGTTTGAATTCCAGTAGAACTATATCTGACATTAACGAGAGGGGAGTAATGATCTATTCCCAGTAGGATACCTGGCAGAATATTTAAGTTGCTACTTTGTTTACTTTTGGAAGTGAGATAGCTCCACGTGACGTATTCACCGACGTATCCACGTGACGTATTCACCGACGTATCCACGTGACGTATACACGAATCAACCTGTTGAAGTATCTACGCATCACGTACTTATATAACCACCTCACCACACAGAGTTCGAGGGCCGAAAGCGGCGAGACACTTGAGAGTTGGAGAAGGGAAAAGTGGAAAGGACCCAGACGTACAGGCACAGGGAAGTTAAAAAAACAGTCGCAGTGAATTCGGACTGAACCAGAACAATCAGGTTGTGAATCTGTACAAGGCATTGACTTCGATCTTTCACTCGATTCGATTATGAACTGATTCTATCACTTAAAACAGATCGGCTATTTGTATAAGTATATTTGTGTTTGAAATTCGTTGAATGATTTGTTTCAAAAAGAAGTGCATCTTCCTAATGTAATGTATTATCACAATAGTTTATAAATTTTTATTAAACTTTTTGTCTTTACATGTACGGGGGCTCATGTCATTCTGTTTTATATATCTGCTCAGATCTCTATCTATTGAACCTATAAGTTTCACACTTTATATTGATATTTACTCGATCCGGGCAATTACACCGTCGGCGATCACCCTCTAGATAACGATAACCAAAATCCACTACAACCCACCCCCAACAAAGCTGGGGGAGTTTGTAGCAATATGTCATCTCTTATTTGGTAAATAGAAGTCATCGTTGATTGTGTATAGGTGAGTCTATGAATACAGAGCGATGAAATTGTGTCACTGGTTAAATGAATCCGAAAATAGTCATATTTATTGTGTACATATAAGAGCAAATCATGAACATGTGTAGCAGTTGAAAAAATTAGCACTGAAATACGGCATTGTCGAGCTTTTATCAAGAGAAAGTGTGTTCAATTCTGTCGAGTTTCGAACCTCAGACTTTTATTCTGTATTCATTTGTACTTGCTTTCTGATACATATTCGCAATGTAAACATGATTTAGTGTACAACTCAGCAGATATTTGATTACCTGAATCCCTGTCTAGGTGGCCTAGTATTTTTAACTGTGAAACGATACCATGGAGTCAGACGTGTTTAGTGATTCTCAGGATTAAAGAGATATTACTGGTTCCGTTAGTAAAGTTTTGTAGTGAATCTTTCAATTAACTGTTATTGAAGGCGAAAGGGGGCGAGGTCTTCATTATTTCTGCAACTAGCAATGTGAAAGTAAATACTCGGGTTCACAAATTGTGTGTATATGTGTGTGTGTGTGTGTGTGTGTGTGTGTGTGTGAGAGAGAGAGAGAGAGAGAGAGAGAGAGAGAGAGAGAGAGAGAGAGAGAGAATGGATAAAATAATTTTTGGCCATGTCAGTATCAAATACTTTGTAAATTTGCTGCTTCATGAGGTTCTATGAAAGGAGGTAATGAACAATTATTAGTCTGAGGTTTGTTAACAACCTGATGAATTATGAAATCTACTAATTCTACCTACCATATATACTCTTTTATAAGACTAATCTAATTGCAACCACACAGACCCAGATCTGCCTTCGCAAAATGCGCCGGAAGATCTGGATAGGCAGTTTATCAGGAGTAATCACTACAATAAACAACATGGACCCTGATCTGCCGGTGCATTATGCGATAGCAGATCTGAGTCCCTACAGTTTGCAGTTTGCCTTATAAATGAGTACATACTGTGTACCGATATTCCCGGATGTATAATGCCTCTATATTATATACTCTTATATAATATATACAACCATATATATATATATATATATATATATATACTATATATATATATATATATATCGGAAGTTGGAAAATGGACAATTTTCAGTTTTTTATATTAAATTTATGTAAAGCTGTTTTTACGGAAATACATATTCCAAGTTCTCGGTGTGAACTCCTTGACTTAATTTAAAGCTGCTAAAATGTGTCTTCTTGATTATTGCCGAATTAATGTATTTAAAAAGTTATCAGCACCTGAACTAACGTTAAAAGTAGCTTAGTGCATAAATAAAGGTATTTCTTCGTTCCTCTTGTGCATTGCTAATGAGAGGTATTCTAATTTCAGTTCAATTATGGAAAGGAGCCCCTTTTTTACTTTACCAACTTCCACCCTGAGATATCAGCAATCGATTATTTGACTGATTAAATCTAAATATGGCCGAAAATAAAAACGGCAAAGCTGATTACAAATGTCAAATCTGATAAACATACAATTGCTCCAGGTTCACGCGAGCTGTTACTCGGCGAGATTTTCTCACACCCCACTAGCGTTACGTTACTTAAAAATGCATTATTATAGAACAGAAGTGATTATCTGTAGAAACTGTCAAACTTTTTAAGACAGTAAGAGTACTGGCTTAGATTGATAAATGATACAGAAACGTTTTTAACACTGAAGATGGTCGAAGAACTCCAAGAGTGATTTGTAAATGACACGGCAGGAAAACTCGCTTTTACCAGCTTAAAGCAGGCTTGGATCTCATTGGATTACTGTTACAAGTGCCAACATTGTAATAAGACAAGCATCATTGGGACTGCATTAAGAAAGCAGATGTCTTTTGGATATAATTGACTATTACACATATTTCATATTTAAGTCACTGACTGTCATTGCGAATTGCATCATTCTAAATAAAAAAAAGAACTGTCTTATATTAAGAAGCAAGAATGTAAACGACTATAATAACTTTCGTGCAGGGCCAGATAGGATTATAACGATATAGCCTTAACTCATTAAACCCTGGCGCCACATTTGTGCGTCAGGAGGTAGTACCCGATTACCGAGCTCTGTACCCGCAAAAGGTCATTTAAGATACACCAAAATGGGTGGTATTACAGAGAAGTGGACCGATGTAACTCTACAAGGATAACAAATAATCTGGACGTTCTACTCGCATTACAAAATACAGAAGAAAAAACATATTTGTTGAGACCCGATTTTTTACACCAAAAATTAGCCAGTTGTCGGAATCGGATTTTGTGTCCGAATTTTAGACTTTTTGGCCTCGGATCAAAGGCTGATCGGTCAGAACTGTACACAGACAGGGGAAACCTTCGCAAAAAATAGGATAAGTTGGGGATTTAAAGTTAAAAGTGGCCAGGATACGAAAATGATGGGTCCAATAAGCAAAAAGTAACCCTCCAGCTTTTGCCCTTCTGTACTTGCGCGAGCGAAAAGCCAAAGAAAATCTACGTTTCTAACACAACTTTGCATCAGGTTAAACAGAAATCTCTTGGAAGCAGAATTATTTGGATGCATTCAGAAGCAGTCCCCAAATGTGTTTCATACTCTCGCTTCAGGCGAAAATGACAAAAGTCTCCAGGAATAAATGAGTTAAGAATCGATACTCTGTAGGCCATCGTTTAGACTCTCCATTCCATACTGAAATAAGAGCTAAGCGACGGTACCTACTATTAGACTTAGGTCCCATGTAATTTTAATCCGCCCTGCTTTCATGGGCAACAACTGCAAGCTTGCATGGGCAACAACCCCAAGTTACACCAGCCACGTATGTAACTTAAACCATGCTATTCCGAACATGAATCGAAAATGGAGATTAAATACATTGTGTGCGCATTAAAAGGGGAAAAAACAATTAACAGGTTTACATTTCAGAGAAACGGTTAAACAAATATTACTTGAAGATTAAAAGTTGTTTCACTCATGTGATGTAACTGTCCCTCCAGGAGTCATAAGGGTTCCCTATATTACCTGAACATTTTCTGCTTCAGTTTATATTAAGCACGCTTCTCTCTATTTTTCAGCTTTATCAGGTTAGTTAATATTGCGTGTTCTTCGCCTTTACCAGTGTAATTTTAATTCGCCTAATAAATGGCCTTCACTAGCTTTGAATATTCATTAATAGGAGATATAACCAACATTATTTTCTAACTTATTAAAACTTGCCTCAAAGTTCACCTGTATTAAAGAAGAATTTGTCTTATATAGGTAGTGCTTCAAAGTATATAACATCAAGATATCGAAGAAAGTATTCCCTATTAATCAACAAACTGTCGTCAAGGCAACTTTTCTCATTTCACATGGGTGGCTGCTTAAGGCAGATTTCCCTGTATCGTCAGTTTTTTGGTATATAAAGTGTTGCTATTTTAGCGAAAAGAATTGTCTACATAAGTGTTCTTCTCATCTGACTGTAATTGGCTGAAACGGTTTGTATCTGATAAAAGGCTTTTGTAAAATGAAATCCAGAGCTTGAACTGTACTAATTCATAGCGCCAATACATGGAGTTCTGCAAAGAAATTATATTAAAATGAACTCAGTCGAAGATAAAGAACAATTAAAGGAATATTTTGTTGTAAATATGGTACATTGAGGATAATATGAGAGTTAAAACTATTATCTCCGATAAATGGTTTTAAACTGATAAGACGAACGTGTTTTGAACGATTAACAAAATAAAATGAATTCTTTACCACTGAAATCCACCTAGATGACCTGATTTTGCCTGTTTATTTTCTTTTCCAGGAAACGGTGAAATTGCGAAGTTCGAAAAGTATTAAATGTACTCAGTGACTTGGGGTTTTCGAATAAGAGGCCGCCCTTTTTGTATAGGCCAAGGGATTTAAATATACACGTGTTCATGCTGTTTTATTGGCGTTTGATTAGAACCGTACCATTATTATCAGTAAAAGAAAACTGGGGTTCGACATGATAATCGTACAAACCGTCTGAGACATAGACGATGAGCGCCTGTTTTGTATATTTTTGCTTTGTTAACTCTTGAGTTAATAGTGGGTGGGCTGTTAACAGATAACGGAACTTACCCATGTGTCCACTGCATTAAATCGTGATTCACGTACGGGAAGAGCGCTAACTGCAAATCGCCTCGGTTCATTTTCATTCAAACTTGGCTTCTCATCGCATACATGGTCTCCAAACTTTGTTGACTCTAGGGTACATATTCTAAAAAAATATTTCATTATAATTTTTGAAGAAAAGTCACAAAATCATTCCATGTCTGTATCTGATTTCGAATTTATTTGAGAGGGAATCTAGTTTTCAGTTGTATTAGACTGCATGTACCATTTAGAAGCAGACAACCCTTATACTGCTTTATATTAATCGGGAAGTTTCCGATATCCTGCCGAAAAATGGCGACTGGATCATAAATGTAAAAGCGAACCATAAATAAACTTTTCAAACAAATAGAAGTCCCAACCAATATGTAGCATTGTACCTGGCAATGGGCCTTTGCTAGAACTACGATCATTACGGCAAGCTACAGATTTTGCATTCACACTGATACCTTAACCTTTATGCTGGCGCTTAAAAATCAGAATCAAGAAAAACAGAAATCTGCATGGAAAATCAATGCGTATCAATGTAAGACAGTCCAACAAACAGTCACTCCCGTAACATTCGAAGACAGAGTTCTAGAAATATGCGCGTGTCTTCGAGAACTTTTTACAAGATTATTTTCAACACATGACCAAAGCTTGGTTTGCTAAATCTTTTTCAACCTTAACTAAATTCATCTGTACTCTTCAAATTACCTGTTTCTCTCACTAAACGGATCAGATTAATGTCTGTATGTAATTAATACTTGAATCCTTCTTATTTGTATGACAAATGTGCATGGCTCCTGTGTAAATGATACTGGAGTGTTGGCATTAAACACGCCGATAAATCAACCGTTAAGGGATGTCACAGCGGTACGGAGAAAAATTTATCTCTACTAATGTGATTTGACAGAGCACTATTTTGGAGGCTGACCTTCGATCTGGAAAGTAGCAGAGAGTGATGCATGTATATATATATATATATATATATATATATATATATATATATATATATATATATATATATATATATATATATATATATACACACACACCAGACAGAACGGAAAGTGCTATCCCTGGATTCTATAGAAGAATGCTTGATAATAGTAGGCAGAATTAATATTTAATACAAATAATACTATCATACAGGTCAGAGAATTTTTAATTCGTACTCTACGGAGATTCGAACCCAGGTCCGCGGGTAAATGGCACCCATCCCTTGCCCGCACGCACCAGCCCATATTCCGTCACGACTAAGCACGCATCACCAAAAAAATTATGGCGCTGAATCGGTGTTATATGCACTCGTGCGTAGCAGACACACTCGCATGACGACCTGGTAAGTAATTCTCATCTATCTACACAGTCGTTCTGGATTCCTATGAAAGAAATCAAGGTATACAGGCTTAATTATATAGAATTATAAATATACACCAGACAGAACGGAAAAGTGCTATCCCTGGATTCTATAGAAGAATGCTTGATAATAGTAGGCAGAATTAATATTTAATACAAATAATACTATCATACAGGTTAGAGACTGATGGCGCTGAATCGGTGTTATATGCACTCGTGCGTAGCAGACACACTCGCATGACGACCTGGTAAGTAATTCTCATCTAAGTTCATTCTTTTCCTGTTGTTGCAAATGTAAAAGTTTCTGGTCCAGATTTTTCATAATTTCCGAATTCCGAAGATTTGTCACTCCAGAATCAATAGTGTCCGATTGAATTCCTTCACTTAAATCCTCAGTTTGTGGGACAGGTACAAGTAAATTAATTGCATGATTTTCTCGGCTATCTCTTCAATATACTCCTTTAACATGTTAATGTGGCAAAGTTGTTTTTGTTTTCGCCTCCCAGGAGTATTTATGATGTAATTTAAACCATTTACTTTCTTTTCAACCGTGTACGGACCATAATACTTGGCCTGAAGTGGATTTTGTGGAATGGGCAAGAGAGCTAAAACTCTATCACCAGGCTGAAAACTCATTTCCTTTGAGTTTTTATCATATCTTAGTTTCATTTTTGACTGAGTAGGGTGCAAATTCGCTCTTGCGACCTCACAAGCCTTTGACAACTTATACTTAAAATTGGAAACACAATCAAGAAGATTAAATTCATTATCTTCATTCGAAAGAAGTTTCTCTTTCAACGACTTCAATGGTCCACGCACAGTGTGTCCGAAAACTAGTTGAAAGGGACTGAATCCTAAAGATTCTTGAACTGACTCCCTAACAGCAAACAAAAGTAAATGAATGCCTTCATCCCAATCTTTACCCGTATCAAAGCAATATGATCAAATCATATTTTTCAAGGTCTGATGAAACTCAGTTCAAATGGCAACAACAGGAATACCTTTCGGCTCAAGGTATTATTTAGAACTGGCTCAGAAACACTGAGATTGAGAATTAAACCCCTGCTAAGAACACAATTTGAGACCCGCGTGATGGGTCACCTGGTCACCGAGCTCGAACAGTGCAGTAAGAAAATATGTCAATTATCACGTAGGCGGGTATAACCCTTGCTACTAATCAATCATTCCCAAACTGGAAATGAATTTTTTTTTTTAAAAAAAAAAGAAAAAGAAAAGACTGTTTACAACAGAGCTAACACGTGGGCTGAACATGACCTTGGTAATGACCAATCATTTTCACTCAGTGTTTATGAATTCAGAACCAAGGTCAGGAACTAGGTCTGCCAAAAATACAATGTAGCAATCATTCTGCGTTCTAATTAGGCTAAAAGAACTGAACTGAATTTTTCTAGAAAAATGTCAAATCCAGTGAATAAAGTTATTACAATAACATGTAATGAAATACAAAATAAAATAAAAGAGAATTTAAAACTAACACACAAGTAATTTAATTATATAAACGTAACACGACATTACCTTATTCCGAATAAGTCATCAAAGAATGAAGACAATTTGATTGACTCTAGGATAATAGCATTGCGTTACCTGTGTCATTTTCTCGAAACAATGGAGTAAAATTAAACTTACTTAAATCTGCGGAGTTTTTCCATGGTTTCAACAGAAGAATACGTTTTGGGAAGATATTTCTAAAACCAAGTAAAACATCCAGTTATTAGATACAGGCTTCATTTAAACGGAACCATATCACCTATCTTTATGGTATTTCAAGATTTATAAGTCATAATCCTCAAGGTCATATTTGAAAAGTCAATTGATTATATGTAGTAAGGGTGTATTGTAAGACTGTAATATTAAGACTGACAGGTGTATTGTAAGACTGTAATACTAAGACTGACAGGTGTATTGTAAGACTATAATACTAAGACTGACAGGTGTGTTGTAAGACTGGAATACTACGACTGACAGGTGTATTATAAGACTGTAATACTAAGACTGACAGGTGAATTGTAAGACTGTAATACTAAGATTGACGGGTGTATTGTATGATTGTAATATTAAGACTGACGGGTGTATTGTAAGACTGTAATACTAAGACTGACATGAGTTTTGTAAGACTGTAATATTAAGACTGACAGGTGTTGGGCCATAATAAGATCTGGATTTCATACGCGATTATTATTTATAAGGGTGTTAGATGAATATTCTAGAGTCATCTGTCCATAGCAGAAAGTAACTGTATGGTCATTGAAGATACATAATATAACAACTAAAAAGTACCTACGTCTTTACCTTGACAGTACTAGTGTTTGCAACCGGGATCAGTTTAAAAAGCAACTTGATTATCTGATTAAAATCTTATCTCCTACTTCATTATTGAAATTGAAAATGTCTGGGACACTGTTTTACCCCCCTTTAATTCTCACGTCACCAATAATTACATCCTCTGTCTCAGTAGTGTACAAAAAAAAAGCGTGCTTAGTCCAAAGCGGGTTAACGCATCACATAAAACATTTTAAAAAATATTCTGGTTTACTTTTGTAGACATTAACTACACAATATTTGTCACTGTTATAAATAAAAAATTATCATTATCAGTACTCTGAACGGTATGTACACATTTCACTTCTCACGTATTCAAATAATGAAAGCAATAAAAGATTGTTTGTTGATTCCAATTGAGAGTACATAGCAATTTTGAATGTACTTATACATAGATTTAACGGATGTATCCCAAAAGCATGAGAAGAACTTAAGTCTTATTTTAACATCAACCAAGATCAACCAAATAGTTAAAGTAAATCCAATCAGTCTTGATCAACATATTTCATCAAACTAATCAAACTGATATGTAGTAGGCTCAAATTTGGAGGATAGAAAGGTATCTTTACCGGAATTTCATTTTATTACTTACCTGCGTCCGTAGTCGATCTATAATTATCTAGCTCTTTCAGATTAAATGCAAATAAAAATAAAAATAAAATGCTTCTTGAACTAACGTTTTCTACAAATATGTTAATTATGATCCGGCCAAGTTATATATTCGCTTGCCTGCACGGGTGGAAAGTTTGAATCATGAATTTTATGAAATTACGAGACGGATTAATGATTTTTATCTATTCAGTGTTAATTTGAAGGACTGAGTTGGAATCGCTGCAGGTGTACTGCTGTCTTTTGTGTGCAAAATATTGTCATACTTTAATCGAGATTCCATAGATACCAATTAACTATATCCATGTCATTCAAACTGGGCTCATTTGATTATATATATAGGACCAGTAAATACGTTTCAAAATGACCAATTGTAAACATCAATGATAAGACTCTTAAATCATTATAATAAGGACAGTGAGGTTCAAGATTCCATATTTACCAGATATAATTTTGACTTTTGTTTTTTAAAGATTAATTAAGACTGATGAGCATAATTCAATCGTTCCGAATTCAATAATATTTCAGATAGAAATCTAGACTGATATGCATGGGAGGCAATGTTGAAGTCTCATGAAGAGTCCGGACTGTGGGTCCTGACGTTCTGAAGTCCTATTTATCAGGCGCTCAAGGTCAAATCACACACTGTGAGCTGAGTTGATAGCGTACCTATATCTAAAGTACTATACGTACCTGAAAAAGAGCCCTTTTTGTAGGTCTATCCATTCAGACGTCCTGATTGTAGTAGCTTCATAGTGGCTCATTCTTACCATACCTATTTACTGAATTCTATCACTTATCTGTATAGTCTTTCACCACGACGATACAATGACTGGCTTTATGGCCTAATCAATGGTACTGATCGAGAGTTCTGGGGTACTACCATCATATTTACATATTTACGATACAATGACTGGCTTTATGGTCTAATCAATGATACTGATCAAGAGTTCTGGGGTACTACCATCATATTTACATGTTTATTTCTTTGTTTATTTTTTGTTATGTTTTATTTGTTTTCGTTTTGTTTCGTTTTGCTCTTGTTTTGGCTTTTGTTTTATGTGTTTCAAATTGCTACCTCTATTACTGGGTATATAGTGACATCAGCGAGGTTTTCGCTTAGACTGGAATTTCATAGATTTATACAGAAGAAGTTTCTAATTTATAGGTTAAGTTATGTAAGAGTAATTATCTGAGTATGAATGTTTTCTAGACCTGGGTGTGCAATATATGTATCTGATTGGTGGTTATCTGCGCCTGTATGCTCAATATATGTGTTTGATTGGTAGATATATGTGCTTGTATGCTTAATATCTGTGTCTCATTGCTGATTATATGTGCCTGGGTGCTCAATATCTATGTCTGATTGGTGAATATATGTGCTTGTGTACTCAATATCTGTGTCTGATTGGTGAATATATTTTCTTGTATGCTCAATATATATGTCTGATTGGTAATTATATGTGCCGGTGTACTCAGTATCTGTGTCTGATTGGTGATTATATGTGCCTGGATGCTCAATATGTGTGTCTGATTGGTGATTATATGTGCCTGGATGCTCAATATGTGTGTCTGATTGGTGATTATATGTGCCTGGATGCTCAATATGTGTGTCTGATTGGTGATTATATGTGCCTGGATGCTCAATATCTGTGTCTGATTGGTGATTATATGTGCCTGTATGCTCAATATCTGTGATTGGTGAGTATATGTGCCTGGATGCTCAATATGTGTCTGATTGGTGATTATATGTGCCTGTATGCTCAATGTCTGTGTCTGATTTTTGATTCTATGTGCCTGGATGCTCAATATATATATCTGATTGGTGATTATATGTGCCTGTATGTTCAATATCTGTGTCTGATTGGTTATTATATGTGCCTGGCTGCTCAATATTTGTGTCTGATGATTATTTGTGCCTGGGTGCTCAATATCTGTGTATGCTTGGTGAGTATATCTGCCTGGATGCTCAATATCTGTGTCTGATTTGTGAATACTTGGGTCCTGTTAAATCTATATCTGGTGTGGGTGGGTGTGGTTAATTTCTGAATTCATCTTGTTAAATGTCTGGAAGATGTGGACAACGGGAGGAAAAGGCAACCATAAGCCAACGTAAGCTTTCACTGCGGACTCTTGGACTGACTAAAGGAAATATGCTATTTGTTCGACTTGCAGTTGAGTGAATTCTCTGTAAGTCTCAATATGATTGTTCTAGACTGGGAATTGGAATATGATTGTTCTAGGCTGGGAGTTGGAATATGATTTCTAGGTTGGGAATTGGAATTTGATTTTCTAGTTTGTAGTTGCAATGCGATTTTCAGGTTGGGAGTTGGAATATGATTTTCTAATTTGTAGTTGGAATTCAGACATTGGAATATATGTAGCTTCACGTGCAGGAAAAGGCAAGTATTAAATAATCGGTCTCTGCTGCTGACTTTTGGATTCGCTACAAAATAAGCTATAATTTTAATGATCGGTTATTCTGTAAGTTTCATGATCAGTTATTCTGTAAGTTTAATGATCGGTTATTCAATAAGTTTAATGATCGGTTATTCTATAATTTTAATGATTGGTCTAGTAAATTATAAAGCAAGTTTGAGGGTTGGTGGCCAAGTGGTTTCTTATGTATTTTGAGTTTTGGTTGCCTACTTTGTTTGGTTGGAAAATGTTGATGGTAGGTGGCCTGGCATTTTTCAATTTTGAAACTTGGTAGCCTTGAAGCGTTGAAAAAGTAAATTTTGAGAATTGGTGGCCTCGTGTTTATTTGAAAATATTGATTGTTCGTAACCGAGTGTTTGTTTTTTTATTATAAAATATTTCCTTTAATCTTATGATGGGTAAAGAATTATGTTAGAACAAAATTAGAAAAGCTCGGAGGATGACTGCCTCTGATCTGTTTTCTTTTAAAAATAGAGAGGTGATCTAAGGTTTTTGGAATATATTCTTTAAAAATAAGATATGCGGGGAGTGGTCAAAGACTCAGGTCTTATACATTTCTCCCATACGTCATTATCACAGTTTCGTAGGAATAATAGATATAGAGGATTAAATATTTAATTTATGAAACGAGTTGAATAAATTCCAGCTTTTGCGAGCCTTGGCTGGTAAAATCTATATACAATTCAACGAGTTCATAACTTCATATTACATCATTACCCATTTGAGATTCTTTTCATCATATAGTTATAATTTCAGTGGAAATTATTTAGATAGACAGAATAATGAATAATTTCGTTCATTCTGACAGATGATGCACCTTTCATTTGTTGTACGTTGTTATGTGTAGGCTCGTACAAAAGTAACAAAGGAAAAGTGTGAAGCCAACAAGCTTTATAAATTTTAACAAAATAATTTATTTCGCTAGAAAACAGGGTAAAAATATGAAATAGGACTTACGGTTTTTGAATATAACCCAAAATTTAATCCTAGAATTGAAACATATAAGTCATATCACTAAACAGCTCTAATTGAATCCAGGTTCGAATCTCTATGAAGTTCTATTATGGAAGGCGATAACGTCAGATGATGTCGTTGTACAGATGGCAACAACTCCTATTTGAATCATAATTTATAATGTTCCCGTTTAGAATTCCAGAATAAATTTCCACTGAATATCTTTGTCCCCGAATATTATAAAAAAAGAGGCACTTGTGTAGTTTTCTAGAGAATAAGTTATTAAATTCCAAAAAATAGTTGAACTTCAGAACAAACTGGCTTCAACAATAAAACACCTCGAGCTCTATCGCTGCAAAAAAATACGACTGCAAAATCTACTAGAAAGCGTCTGTTTTAAGCCGCAATTTTAGATCACATACTGGCTCACGTGACAGGCTACGCAATTCACTAATTTGAACAGCGCAATAAAAAAATGCCATTTATCACGTAGGTCCGAATAGCCCTATCTAAGAATCAAATTCTCACGCTGGAAATATATAAAAAAGAAAGGCTGTTTACAATTTAGCTAACACGTGGACCGAACATGACCTTGGTAATACCCAATCATTTTCACTCGATGTTTACAAAATTTATGAACCAAGTGAGCTAAAAATAGTGCTGAAGTCATACTTTTGTATTCTAATCAAGTCAAAAGAAGCCTGAATTATTTTTAAAACATCAAATCCCGTAAAAATATTCATTACAATAAAATGTCATGAAACAAAACCAAAAAAAAAAAAGAATTTAACACTAACATACAAGTAATTAAATTACATATACGTAACATTTCCCCCCATAGAGAAAAAGAAAGATTTATGTAATAAAGCTTTCTTTTTACCATATGTAAATTATACATGAGGTAAAACAAAATTACATACGGAAACTCTTATGAATTATACAAAGTGTACATGGAATATTATTTCCATACATGGGAAAGTGTATCTGCAATCAAACTGTCTTTTCCTCTGATGTGCCTGATGTTAAGATTATATTCTTGTAAAAATAAACTCCACCCTAAATAATCTTTGATTTTTATTTTTCATCTTGTCGATGAAAGTAAGGGGGTTGTGATCACTAAACACAACAACCGGAGAAGGGGCAGAACTAATGTAAACTTCAAAATGCTGTAATGACAATATTAAAACCAAACATTCCTTCTCGATTGTTGAGTAATTTCTTTGGTGCTTATTTAACTTCTTAGAGAAATAGCACACTGGGTGATCAACACCATTTCTATCTTCTTAAATCAATACTGCTCCAACCCCAAAATCACTTGCATCAACAGATAATTTAAAAGATTGATTGAAATTTGGAACTGTAAGAACCGGCGCACTTTTGAGTATGGCTTTAAACCTATCAAAATCCTCCTGACATTTCTCAGTCCAAAGAAACTTATTTTTCTTACTTAACAAGTGTGTCAGGGGTTCAACAATATTAGAAAAATTGGAACAAAATTTCCGATGATATCCAGCCATACCCAAAAATCGCATCAGTTGCTTTTTACTGACAGGCACAGGGAAATCAGAGATAGCCTTGACCTTAGCATCAATAGGTTTAAATTGACCATGTCCCACAACATGTCCTAGAAAAGTTACACAAGCACGGAAGAACTCACCTTTAGATAAACTGATCGTCAAATTTGCATCAGTGAGTCTGTCAAAGAATTTCCGAATCGTGACTAGATGTTCTTTCCAGGTGTCGTTGTAGATAATGACATCATCGATGTAAGCATTACAATTATCTAGACCAGAGGTAATCATATTCATCAAACGTTGAAAAGTACTTGTGGAATCCTTCATCCCGAACGACATTACTTTATATTGATAGAGTCCATCTGGAGTCACAAATGCCGAAATTTCCTTTGCCCTTTCCGTTAGTGGAATTTGCCAAAATCCTTTCAGAAGGTCAAATTTGGTGACATACTTGGCATTTCCAATTTTATCAATACAGTCATCGATTCTTGGTAATGGAAATGAATCTATTTTTGTCACACTGTTCACCTTCCTATAATCAGTGCACATACGGAAAGTTTTATCTGGTTTCGGAACAAGTATACATGGTGAACTCCAATCACTTTTACTGGGCTCTATGAAATCATTCTCCAGCAAATACTGAATTTCCTTTTTCAAATATTCCTGTTTGAGAGGGTTCATCCTGTATGGGTGTTGTTTCACGGGTTTTGAATCTACAATTTCAACGTCATGAAAAATTTTGTTTGTCCTCGTAGGAATATCTGGAAACAAGTGCTCATATTCGAATAATAGCTGCTTAAGTTCATTCCTTTCTTGTTGTCGCAAATGTAAAAGTTTCTGGTCCACATTTTTTATAATTTCCGAATTCCGAAGGTTTGTCACTCCAAGATCAACAGAGTCCAATTGAATTTCTTTACTTAAATCCTCAGTTCGTGGGGCAGGTACAGCTAAATTAATTGCATGATTTACCTGGCTATCTCTCTCAATATACTAGTACTCCATTAATTTATTTAGATCAGAGTACTATTATTATAATTTATCTCATTCGTTTTCTTCTTTACTTTGTAAGGGCCGTAAAATCTAATTTGAAGAAAATTTTGAAGAATGAGCAAGAGAGAATGAACTCTATTACAAGACTCAAACCTTCTCTCAAGTAAAGTTCTGTGAAACCGTAATTTCACTTTTTGACTTGAATTGCTGAGTGCCAAATTCAAGCATAACAAGCTGGAAATATCCAGACGTAAAATTTGACCCTTCACACAATTAGACAGATTTGGGAAGACCAAATTGAGTAAAATATACTTTATCAAAGCTTTTGCTATGGTTTTGGTTTTACTATTCCTCAAAGGAATTGCCTCTGGGAATCTTGTTGACGCACACATAATGGTTAACAAATGTTGGTTGCCTGACTTGGTCTTAGGTAAGGGACCAACACAGTCTACCATAATTCTGCTAAATGGTTCGTCAAATGCAGGAATAGGTTGCAAATGAGCCTTAGGTAGCTTCTGATCGGGGTTTTCTGCCATTTGACAAGTATGACAAGATCTACAAAATTTACAAACATCACGTTTGATTTGTGGCCAATTAAAGTGAGTCAAGATCTTGTGATAAGTTTTATTTATCCCTAACTGACCAGCCAGAGGAGTTTCATGGGCCAAACTAAGTATTTCCTGTCTGTAAGATTTTGGAACTACAATTTGATAGTTCACTGAACACTCGTCATTAGCAGATACCTCGGGAGGTCTCCATTTTCTCATAAGAATTCCATTTTTAATGAAATAACAGACAGGTACTTCAGTGGCTTCAGTTTCACTAATGGTCCTCTGAAACAAACAGATGATCTCAGGATTTTCTTTTTGTCACCCTGATTAGATAAAAGAGAATGGGTATTTAAAAGGGTGTCACTGTGATCAATACCTTTTAATCGATCCAAATTAGGAGTGAAAGTGACATCATCTAAAGCCTGACCAATACACGTGTCAGCTAAAGGAATACTTTCCTTATCAAAATCATTCTCAAGAGCTTTCTTTGCTATAGCTCTGGTAACTGCACAAGCTGGGTATAAATCATGGCATTGTTTTTCAATTGGATCAACTTTCTGATCCAAACAAGGCTAGTCAGTTACAAGTGGATTGACCACAACCTTGTCTCCAGCTAGGTCGTTGCCTAGTAACAAATGAATGCCCTGAACGGGTAAAGAAGACATTACATCGACTGTCACAGGTCCTGAAACTAAGTCTGATGACAACTTTACAGAATGGAGAGGAACATTAACAAAGCCGCACTCTACTCCCTGAATGAGAACACTCTCATTAGAACAGGACTTCTCAGAAGAAGGCAATGTACCTGATAATAAAAGACTCTGAGAAGCTCCTGTATCCCTTAAAATTTTAATAGGGACAGGATTGGCCAAATCACCCGAGAGTGATATAGAACTCTTCGACATGAATGGTTCATAATTCTCCATAATAAAATCAGACTGGGGCTTATTAGACCCATCAAATGTATTGCTTTCAATACATGACCGTGACCTTGACCTCTTAGAAATAAGGGCATTTCGGATAGGTCTATCTTGATTCGGATGCCTATATTTCAATTTGAAGCAATCAGAAATGACGTGTCCTTTTTTTCTTGCAATAGGTACACGTAGTAATAGACAAGGATTTTTGAATCAAGTTTATCAGAAGCTTGATTTTTAGAAGTTGTGCCAGATTGAGTTTTAGAAGGAGTCGTATTAGGCTGAAATACCTTTCTACCAGTAGACTGCTGAGTGAAAGATTTGCCTACAACAGAAACTTTATGAGTTAAGGAATAGTTATCAGCAGCACGAGCAGCATTTTCCAAGGTTTCAATGTCATGCTCGTCAAGATACATTCTAATGTCACTATGGACATAGTTCCTAAACTCTTGAACTAATATGAGTTGTCTGAGACTTTCGTAATCTTTATTGACCTTTCTAGAAGAGCACCACCTATCAAATTGTTGTGCTTTTTCCCATGCAAATTCGACATAGGTCTGGTCAGTTGGTTTTCTAGCATTCCTGAATTTTTGTCGATTAGCCTCGGGGACTAACTCATAACCATTCAAAATACGGTCCTTAACCACATCATAGTCAGCACTCTGCTCTAGTGACAGTGAAATGTAAATATTACGAGCTCTACCAGTAAGTACACATTGTAATAATAGAGTCCAGTACTCCCTTGGCCACTTCAAATTTTCAGCAACTTTTTCAAAATCAGGAAAATAGCTGTCTACTTCGTTTTCCAGAAAAGGGGGTACTAACTTCATATTTTTGTAAGCATCAAAAGTAGGAGAGTGTTTTCCTTTTGCCAGCTCTAATTCTTTTAACTTAATTTCTTTTTGCATTTGCATATCTAATTTTTCTTTCTCAAATTGAATTTGTCTTTCTTTCTCTCTTTCTTCAAATTGCCTTTGCATTTCTTTACTTCTTTCTTTAAATTGTAACTGCATTACTTCCATTTCATTTTCCCTTTGTATCTTTTCTATCTGAAACTGAACTTGTCTTATCTCTAATTCCAACTTTTTTAGCTGCACTTCCACTTAAAAAAAAAAATCCAAACACTCCTGGGTAAAATTCAAAACAATTCTCTACTTATGATGATATTGAGAATAAAAGCCTGTTGTTTTCACTAAAGATCTCAAACAAAATGTAAAATAGTACTTGGGATTTAAACCCTAGGGAAATTTAAATTTCAAAAAACAATTTTCTGAAACATTTTAGCCAAAATTCATATATCCCAAGGACGAGCAACCCAATTTTCTCTTTTTACGTGTAGGCTCGTACAAAATAACAAAAGAAAAGAGTGAAGCCAACAAACTTTGTAAACTTTAACAAAATAATTTATTTCCCTAGAATACAAGGTAAAAATATGAAATAGAACTTACGGTTTTTGAATATAATCCAAAATTTAATCCTAGAATTGAAACATATAAGTCATATCACTAAACAGTTCTAATTGAATCCAGGTTCGAATCTCTATGAAGTTCCAATATGGAAGGCGATAACGTCAGATGATGTCGTTGTACAGATGGCAACAATTCCTATTTGAATCACAATTTATAATGTTCCCGTTTAGAATTCCAGAATAAATTTCCACTGAATATCTTTGTCCCCGAATTTTATAAAAAAAAAAGAGGCACTTGTGTAGTTTTCTAGAAAAATAAATTATTAAATTCCAAAAAATAGTTGAACTTCAGAACAAACTGGCTTCAACAATAAAACACCTCGAGCTTTATCTGTGTAAAAAATACGACTGAAAAATCTACTAGAAAGCGTCTGTTTTAAGCCGCGATTTTAGATCACATGGTGTCTCACGTGACAGGCTACGTGATTCACTAATTTGAACGGCGCAATAAATAAAATGCCATTTATCACGTAGACCCGAATAGCCCTATCTAAGAATCAAATTCTCACGCTGGAAATATATAAAAAAAAAGAAAGGCTGTTTACAATTTAGCTAACATGTGGGCCGAACATGACCTTGGTAATACCCAATCATTTTCACTCGATGTTTACAAAATTTATGAACCAAAGTGAGCTAAAAATAGTGCTTAAGTCATACTTTTGCGTTCTAATCAAGTCAACAGAAGACTTAATTTTTTAAAAAGAAATATCAAATCCCGTGTAAATAATCATTACAATAAAATGTAATGAAATAAAAATAAAAAGAGAATTTAAAACTAACACACAAGCAATTAAATTACAAATACGTAACAGCTTGAAAATAGTCCCAAACAAAGTTGAACTAGCAAAAAGTAGATTATAATTTTTTTACAAACTATTGTTATGTATATTTAATTTAATTGTTTGTTTGTTAACTTTATGTTTTTTTTTATTTCATTACATGCTTTAGTAATGTAACAATGTATTCTGGACTTGACCTTGTCCAAAACTGAGTTCATTTCTGCTTGACCTGATTGACTTTTGTATTTTTTTTTTATTTCATTTTACATCAACCACTAATAAATAGCTAAATTATTCTCTATCTTTATGGGCTTAATATCAGAATTATTATTAATAGAAGAAGTAAATATGTTTATTTGGGTCAGGGTTTTGGACTTTCCTAAGTGAATTTTACAGGTTATGGTTTTGATCTTGTAAACATCAGAAGGTTATTTTTCATTAGGTAATGAGGTTTTCTTTTAAGGGAAATGCTAATTGTGACATGAGGACAAGTAGAGAACTATATAATCTGTTAATTGTGAGGCCTTAGTTATTCGTACTTTAACATCTAGCACTTTAAGTTGTTTTTTTTTTATGTTGTGACCAGGAGTTTTGGGCTGGAATCTTTCTTTGTTCAAATTATTGAATTCATGTGATTATTCTCTCTGAAAATACAAAAGTGCTCTGATGAAATTCTTGGATAGAGAAATTCACTGGAATTAATAGTATATCCAAACCTGGAATTATATTTCTGTGTTTCAAGAAAATACTGCTGACACATCCACACTTTAATTGCTACCACAGAGACGTCATCGTCTTCAGTTTTGGGATTTTTTTTTCTGGACATTTACTGAATTCTATTCAGGACTTTAAATTACTAGGACTTGTGTCTGTAATTCTTGGATGATTTTGGGATTTAATTCGCAATACCTAGAGTTGTTTTCTCAGTTTCACTTTGTATTGTAGGAAATAAATATATTTTTTAAATTTTGCAAATCTTGTTGTCTTTCACTCTTTTCTGTTACTTATTTTAAGAGCATAGACTCGTACCACTATAAATCGAAGAACTAATGACCATCCGAATAAACAGAACATTTCATAAGACAAATTCATTTTTCAAAACAGAACGTCGAATGCGTTTGATGTCAAATTGTTTGATACGGTACATGTACCGGTTATAGTCTATGTCCACCCTAACATATCACTTTAACAACTAAAAATTACATTGTTGCGATATTTATGTGAAAAGAGGATTACTGGATGCAGAAATTGCCATATTTACTGAAACATATTTGTGACCAGATATTTGCAGTTTGTTATTTGAAACAGTAGAATGTACAGAAGGCTTGAGTCGGATTTGCATTCGATATTTACCGCGCAAATATGTTGTGGTTGGATAAAGTTCTGTCAGTTGGGAGAGCGGTTTATGTCCACATTCTTCTGTGAACAGATGTGAGTTGATTTACTTCTGTAAGTTAATATTTAAACCACACTTGTATATAGGGTGGATTATATGTTACAGATATACCGCCCCCCCCCCGTACCCCCACCAAATACATCTGCTATCAAATGAGCAATACCGATAGTTTTACTTGTTGTTGTTGCTCTTGTCTTGAGGTTTTACACATTTTTTCATATAATGATATTGTTATTCATGGCATAACAAACCCCTGTGGAGGTAAATTGGCCATATTCAGACAGACGAGACCGTTTTCCCCAATTCCCTTCTTTGAGTCGAGTCGAAAAATGGTTGCCAAAATGCTCATTATAAACAAAAATTTCCAGAAGGCGGGGTTAAAATAGTTTTCCCACGATCGCAGGCAATCAGTAAAGAGAATACAGGACAATACTTTCATCAACTTATCTGGACCAACCAGAATCACATAAAGTGATATGTAACATGTCATATAAAAATATGAAACTGCACATACTATAGGAAAACTATACCAACTATGTGATAAACGAAAATAATCATTCTCATTATTGCCAACGAAAATACGAACGTTCCGTCTGATCTGACAGTCCCTGTGTAAACCACAGTGGAAGACCAAACATTCTTTATATTATTTTTGGGCAAAACGTAAAAACTCATTTACCTCAGTTCGTTGAAAATATATTTGCAAAATGTTATCAAATAATTTTGATGACAAAGTAATCAAGTACCATTTTCTTCAAAAAGTTATCAATTGTCATTTTGACCACAAAGTTGCGGATTAAGTTCATCATTGCTCTTCAAATGCGTACAACTTCGTGCCAATGTCTCAATTGTCGGTTGAAACAATCCACTGTTATACAGTGGGCCGTTCTGACCTCCGTTATAACAATAACACATACTTAATCACGATTTAGCCTTCGTTGTGTACTGTGTAAATAATGTTTAATCGGCTCCATCCTTCTGTGAATTGTATGATTCATGCAAAAATAAAATATTTGCAATCCAGTATAGATTGTATACATGCTGATGTGACAATTTGTACGCATCATGACGATTTATGTGCCATAGTCGTGCTTCATTTCTTTAGGAATTTACACTGCATGATGATGATGATGATGATGACGACGACGACGACGACGACGATGATAACGACGATGACGACGATGATGAAGATTTTAGCTCTCCACTCATAACGTCAGCAGACTGACTCCTTTCAGACTTATTAAAATTTCAAACTGGTCACATCTGGCATCCCTCGGCTCGAGCCACTTTCACATCAGCATATGTGTCAGATATTGTATTAACCATTACCTTCTGTGCCTGCCTTTGCGGTTCATAAAGTCAATAGTTGAAAACTAACAAACAATCATGTTAAGTCAATGATATCCGGTCGAGACAGTCACTTGAGACAAAGCTACTTGTTTTTCGTTCAGGACCGCTGGATTCAACATATCTACTACCATAAATAGCAAAAACGATAACACACTGGGCCTGTGAATGGGTTTGAAGACGTCTTGACAGATAATTTCCACATAAATCCGAGAAACATTGATTTTAATAATAATAATAATAATAATAATAATAATAATAATCCATTTGCATCCCAGTTAAAAATAACAAGTCGTGCTCTGTGTTCCAAGAGACTTTTATGAAATAATCATTTTGAAGCAGTGAAATTGGTTGGAAAAGTTGCAAAACAAGTAAAGAAAATGAAACCTGTAGCAAGTCGCCAACTGAGTCAATTTAAATTTTGATGGAAGCTGAATTCCTTTGAAAAAGAGATATAATGGTGAGTTTGGTTTAGTGTTTCACGGCACAGCAATGATTTAAAGGTATTGGCAAGTAAAACAATGTGCATTGCCCATTGAGACAACATGGTAGCTGTTCCGAGATGATATGATGACGGGAATCGAAACCGCACTCTTTCGGTCAAGAGTCAAGTTCCTTAACCATAAAATCACCTCAGCTACAATAACATAATGTTGCTCTTCTAATAGAGAACATTTTCAAATGTTTGCAAATATATATATACACGAAAGTCAAGGAAAAGCAGGGAATTTAGGGAGATTCCTGTATCGGTCTGCAAAATAAGTTATATACTAGTTGGCATCATTTCCAATTTTTACATTACTTTCACGTTTCATGATGTAAACAAAACCACAGAATGGTCAGCGAGGCAACTGTTAAAAGCTCACCCATTATGAACCCTAGGTTCATCATCACCCATTACGAGCCCAAGGGTCAGCATCACCCATTATGAACCCAGGGGCCATAAAGCAATATCTTAGCATAAACCCTCACCTTGAAACAAGAAACGGATAACATCACGTTAATGATCGTCCACACCGGAATTTTCTAAAACAAGAAAGAAAAAATCAAAATAAATGAGATATGGAAGGAAAGGGAATCGTTTTAAATTGTTACGAGGTTAAAATAATATATTCAGAGCATAATATTGAAATTGGTTTTTGAGTGAATGCAGCTTTAAAGGTAGCGTGGTGAGCAGGGTCATTGAACGGCATATAGCAGCAAAACATTTAATTTTAGCTATTGAAAATAACTAGTTGAAATTGTGTTACACAAGATAGAGACATGCTGTAATACATTGAAAAGAAGAGTTTATGCGATCAGCGATATTCAAAATAAAACCAGGTATGTAAATAATACAAGTGATTGGAAGGTGGAAAAATCGATGCAGGTACACAATTTGTATTAAACCTTTGAACCAACTGGAAATCAGTATTTGAAATTAAACTGAGTGTATTATATCTTTCACTATAATTATTACATCATTTGATGAGACCAAGAATTTCATGAGATTCGCTATCTTTTAAAAATGAACTTAACACGTTCGAAACTTAGAGGTCAACACTAAATATCATTACCTCGAATGTGCGTCGTGAGGTCCCATTCGGACCATTTTGGCTAATTACGAAACAAGGATTGGCTGAGATCTTATGACTGATCATTTTTTTTTTTTTTCATTCGTAACATTTCGGTTAATCCTACAACTAGTCCAAACGCAGAAATAGCTAAAGTCGTCCTTATAGACTGCCGTTCCGTTTCTTTGTGGAGAAACTTAAGTCGAACGAAATGTATGATTTGTTAGTGAGTTACTATGGAGGGGGATTACCGCCATAATTATATGCGTGTATTTTCTAATCTTCCTTGATGTATTATTGTCAATGGCTGCTTGCAAGATCTACTTTCATAATTATATCCAGGTATATTGTATTCTTCATTGATGCAAATTGTACGTGGCAGTTTGCAAGTGCTACTTTCCTTCTGCATTATTGTAAATGGCTGCTTGCAAGTGCTACATTCCTAATTCTAGTCATGAATTTTCTTTTCTTCGTTGATACAAACTGTAAATGGCTGCTTGCAAGTGCTTACATCTACTCTCCTTCTGCGTCATTGTATCTTACAGTTTGCCAACTACTGTACCGATTCTGCAGTTTGTCGTATGGCAAAACGCTGTCAGTTATTACAAGTTTTGTATATTCTGTTTATGAACTTGACATATTACAATACACCATTCCAACTGCTGTTTTCATACAGATTTGGCCTTGCAACAATGTAAATACCAAGTTTTATAAGTATCGACTTTGTTCAACTCGTGTCGCCATCTGTTGTCATAATGGCATACTAGAGATTAGCATGGCATTATGACAACAGACGGCGCTCTAAATTTATAGTTTTTCCTTTACCAGAAAGAATTAATGTTCCCCACTGAGCTTTACGGCATTCAGTTCGTGTCGATAAACATCGTAACCCTTTTCCAGTCCCCTTTTTAAGGTGTATGTTAGCAACGAAGTTTTAATCATTCTCTAAAACCATGTGCTTTCTCGAAGATCTAAGTGATTTATAGCACCTTACGAATTCAAAAACGCATACACTACAGCAGGGTGGTTCATCTTTTTCGACACCAGTTTTGACGCACTTAAGTACTTACTTTCACCGTTTCAGAAAATCTACGTCTGAGTGATATCTCTCATTACTTTGGAAACATTAGTTATTTTAGCAAAGTGAGGATCAGAAATGACAATGATACATTCCCTCGTACTCTTCTTAACGAGCTTTCATCTGACGACCCCTGGTTGTAAGGATCGTATTGTACGTCACCCATTTTGACGCACGTCACAGACGTCTATCTTTTCCTGTGATACTACTGTACATAAGATCCTGCGAAAATAATATATTTCAGAGCAACATCAATAGCACATAAAAAAGTTTATTGGTGAAACGACATTTAAAAAAATTAAACATTCCTAAATGATTTCTTATTCTTATCACAATCTTCATTTTGGAACATATATTGTCGCAAAACCGAAATAATTAAATTGTGGAAAATTATGTTCGTATCATGATAAAAATATTTACTTGCGATTAGAAGTATTAGATTTAGTGTGCGATTGTTTTCCAATACTTAATTTGCATTGTTGCTGTACAGGACCTCGACCTTTAAATGTATTTTTAAAAAACCCAAAACAAACAAACAAACAGCCTTAAAACTGGTTTGCATCCTTTTAAACATTTGTCTCTAAAAGTGAGACAAAAGACATAATGTTACAGGAGGTTTTACTTTTATTAATTACAATTCTTACCATTATCAAACCAATTAAAATACTAAAAACTGGTTCGAGAATTTTAACAATATAAATATAGAACCCTTAGGATCTAATTATTTAGCTGCTCTTTGTCACATTAAAGATTTTTCAAAAAACTTGAAACGAATTTGTTAAATGTGAATGTAATGACGCATGATTACTACTTATTAAGTGTGCTGCTTTTTTCAATATAAAAGTAGTTTAGTGAATTATCTTTGATGAGAGAGAGAGAGAGAGAGAGAGAGAGAGAGAGAGAGAGAGAGAATATGCACCAAAACTGCATATTTCATTAAGTTATTTAATTGTATACATGTATCCTGGGTCGATATGCGCATTTTGGGACACACTTAGGGTATTTCATTCAGCAAGTATCAACAAGTGAAAAACTCTACTAATCTTACTCGATAATTTTACAGGGTAGAATTTTACTGATCACTGTCTTTTTATTGGGTTTGATTTTATTTATTTACCTACATGTATCCTGGGTAGTTGAGGGTGTTTTGGGACAGTCTTTTGCTATTTTATGGTAGTCATGGGCTCTTTCATTTGGTGATAATTACCAATATGAAAAAAACAACTCTCCTGATCTTACTCGATAATTATACAATGTAGGATTTTTCTGATCACTGTCTTTTTTAAGGCTTGATTCAGTATAATTGTATATATGTATCCTGGGTAGGTGAGAGTGTTTTCGGACAGTTTTGTGCTAGCCCCATGACTTTCAGGATGATAGGCAGAAAAATTAAACTGTTGGATATCTAATTCATGCACCGCTCCTGTGACCTAGTGGTTAGAGCGTCCGCCTCGGATGCGGGAGGTTGCAGGTTCGAACCCCGGCCGAGTCATACCAAAGACTTTACAAAATGGTACTAACAGCTGCCTCGCTTGGCGCTCAGCATTAAGAGGTTAGTGTTAGGACTGGTCGGCCTGGTGTCAGGATAATGTGACTGGGTGGGACATCATGCCACATGTTTGCGGCATGATGCCCCAGTGCTAGACATCACTATAAACTGTCACACTGCAGACATCGTAGCGATCTGACTGAAAAATTGTTAAAGCTACGTTAAAAATCTAAATCACATCACATCACACATCTAATTCATGCACAAGTTCATGGAAATAGTCAAACATAAAATTTGCTGGACAGATTTGGGGAGGCAAACAAGTGTTAAAAACATTGCCGAAACTTTTAAAACAGTTTTTGCTTTAATATTCTTCAAAGGAGATCTTCAGGATGCACACATTATGGTCAACAAGTATTGGTTGCTTGTCTTGGTATTAGGTAAGGAACCGACAGTCTACCATTCTTCTGTTAAATGGCTTGTCAAATGGTAAAATAAAGGAATAGGTTGCAGATGTGCCTTAGATATCTTCTGACTGGGATTTCCTACCATTTGACAAGTGTGACAAAATCTTTGGTACTTACAAACATCATTTTTAATTTTCGGCAAATAAAAATGATTCAGGATCTTGTGATAAGTCTTACTCACACCAAAATGACCAGCTTAAGGAGTTTTATGGGCTAGACTATGAATTTCCTGTATATACGACATAGGAATAACAACGTGATTGCTCACTGACCACTCATCACCAACAGGTACATCAGGCGGTCGCCATTTTCTCATAATGACCCCATTTTTCACAAAGTAACAAACTGGTACTTGTGTGGCTTCAATTTCTGAAACCCAGTCTTGTGTCTTCTCTGAGGAATAGTACTTGGGGACCTATAACTCACATTAAAATGTCTTGCATGCTTATAAAGTAGCTTTTACTTTCTATTCAGATATCTTACAACTGCAGTCAGAAATTGACAAGTGGTTTCTATTATTCTGTGAAGAAACTAACTTACTTATGAATCTCTCTCTCTCTCTCTCTCTCTCTCTCTCTCTCTCTCTCTCTCTCTGTGCTGAGTGATTAAGTCATTTAAATTATGGAATTTACCTTTTCCAATGCTGCAATTCACATATATTAGGAATAACAGGCCAAATTTAAAATTTCATCTCAGATTCATAAATATAATAGTTATGTGAAGGTCCAAACATAAGAATAAACAAATTAGCAAATAAAATATAATCCTTTTCACGGCTTTTTGCTCATAGCAAGTGCAAACAACGGATTTTATTGCCGGCAAAAAGGAAATTCTCCAAAACGTGAGCATTTTTGTACAGTGTATATACTGAATACAGATTCAGTAATGGAATGGTTTTTTTAAAATTAATTCTTGAAACTGTCACTAGGGAATATAATCTGACTGTTCTTGAGGCATAATTTACAATTGTATGTGGTATACAAAAGGAAATGTGTCTCGGCGAATCCAAAATTTACAGTTTTAATTCCTCAGAATTTGCAATTATGAGTGTGGGTCTAATCCAAAAGCCAAATTGTGTAAAAAGCTTGTCTTTATTCATGTTTTATTCTTGTGGAAATGAAAGACAAAAAGGATTGATAAATAAATCTATCAGAACAATGTAACAAGACATTCCAGGTATTTGTTCCTTATAATTGACTTCCTGTATAATAATTTTTGTTTTAGATTAATTCATCTGATAATATTGGTTTTATGAATGCAGGCTTGCATCAAATATTTGTTTTTCTCTAATATTTCCTATGAAAAGTTAAACGCTGCATATAGTTTTTATTTATTTATTTTCCTTTATTGCATAGTTGTATTGTGCTGATATTTTTTGTGTCATGACAATATTAACTTTTATTTTAAATAGGATAAAATAATGATAAAATCACAGACAAATGAAAATCTTTGTGCGGGTGATGGCGGATGCTGGATGCTACAACAGCCTGAGCTGTGAATAGCCTCAAAAACTTTAAAAGTGTTTTAAAAAATTATGTGGCAGGGGTCTTTACTCTTCCAACAGAAAACAATCACATCTGTGAAAGATACATGTAAAAATTTGTATTAATCTTTTTAACTACTACATTAATTTCATATCCAAATGTATCAAGCAAGTTTGGTACTGTATTGTAGCAGTAATAATAAAAACAAATTGAGCTGGTTACTGGTAGCGGTAGCAACGTAATTTATATTCATTATATTTTTTATAATTGCTACAAAAGGAGTCTGATGTTTTATCAGTGAAGTACCTTGCAATCAATCATCTTATCTGTAATATAAATATCGATTCGTATATGGATGAATACAATTTAAATAAAAAAAATTGTAGTTTCCAGTTTTATATCTGTGGAAGTAAAGCATCTCATAATTGTATGGAAATGTTCTTTATATTAAGATATAGAGAATATATTTCATATTGTTAGAATTTATTTTCTTATATAAGGAAATAAGTTCATATTTTTGTAGCATATAGCTATGCTACAGTATATGCTTTGTATGTGATATCCGTGTTTCAAGTCATTCGCCTCTTACTATTGTATTGGAATTGGAGATTTAAAATGAAACTGGAGATTTGAGATTCTTGTCACAGACAACTAGTGGTAATACTTGCTGGCTATTGCAAAACCATCCTTGCCACACATATATAAGAATTCTGTATAATTTGAATATATAACTTACTTCTTGTAAACTGCCTATGTAAGCTGCAAGTTAACAGTCAAAATTAATTCCATAGGGATGAGAGAATAAACAGAATCTTCATCTCTGCAATACAATTTCTCTCCCTCTCTCTCTCTCTCTCTCTCTCTCTCTCTCGCGCGCGCGCGCGCGCGCGAATCAAGAAACAGAAAGCATGTCCTTCATCTGCAATTATCCGCAATTTGCTCCAACCTTATGAGTTCTTTACTTACACAAAAGCAGAATTTGCACTGCACTCTAAATTAATAAAACATGCTCTAAATTGATAACATTGTGAAGGAGAATATATAAACAAATTAGGACCTTAAACATTGCTTGTAAGCAGCTACCCTATTATGCCACCGTGCGGTAGCGACAAATTATACCCACGAAATATCCAGAAACAATGGGGTGGAAAGGATCAGCGGAAATATAACATTGTGTAAATACATCTATTTGTATACAGTTTGATACATTTAATTTGTTTTGTGCTTCTTGCGGGTCAGCTTTCTTTCGAATGTTAATACTCTGAGAAATCAGCTGACTGTAATGCGGTAATATAATTCAATGATATTGTAAATAAGACGCCCCAATATGCCGTAAAGTGGTATAACCTCTTGTTGCTAGGGTCACGGAAGCTGTCGTAGTGTAAGAAATTGACATGTCATAGCGCCATCTGTTGTCATAATGAGGCATTATTTTATGCTAACTTCAGTGATGCTAACTTGCAACGTGCTTGATGCTACTTTATAATCATGATTTTAGAAGGTGCAATCTGTGTAACTTGTGATATAGCAAGTTTATAAATAGAATATTAAAACTTGTAATAACTACCACAACATTATGCTATACGACAAACTGAAGAATCAATTCAGTAGTTGACAAATTGCAAAATACAATGACGCAGAAGGAAAGTAGATCTAAGCACTTGCAATCAGCCATTTACAGCTTGCAACAATGAAGAACAGAAAATTCATGACTAGAATTAGGAATGTAGCACTTGCAAGCAGCCATTTACAATAATGCAGAAGGAAAGTAGCACTTGCAAACTGCCACGCACAATTTGCATCAATGAAGAATACAATATGCAGGGATATAATTATGAAAGTAGCATTTGCAAGCAGCCAGTTACAATAATGCATCAAGGAAGATTAGAAAATATATGCATATAATTATGGCGGTAATCCCCCTCCATAAGTTACTGCATCGACATACATATTTTAGCCTCGCAGAAATAGTGATCTTTTTAAGTGAGACGGCCAGGGCGTCATTTATTCACTGTTTATTTCTAGTGTAAAGTGTGCTCATCTGAGACTTCACTGTTGCACATCTGCCGTATCCACTAACAATACATAATGTATTTTGTAACATTAAAATATATTCATGAACAAAGCTAAATAGCTGCGGGTGCGAAAAGACAAGAACTAAATACGTTATCGGAGCAGCCCGTATTGATTTTGCACTATCTCTTAAATCTATCAATGTTTCTGTCCTAATCTAACAAACTGCGATCCGCCCGCTGGCTCATGTCTTAATCTAGCAACCTGCGATCCGCTCGCTGTCTCATGGAGCAAAAGGGTACGTAAAACACCCCCAAGAAAGTCAAATTCGCTCGACTATCATGTCAAAGGAAAATATTACCAAATTATCTTCAAATCCATCCATTGCCCTGTATTATGTCGTCTTTAGGCCCAAGTGACAAACGTTATACGATCAGATGTCAACGCTCATTCCACTTTTGGGAAACGAATCTGTCCACATCTAGAAGCAACAAAAATCAATCTTATCAATATTTCAAAATTCTTTGTCCTCAAAATACCCCTACATTTGATCATTTTTCCTTCATATTTTTGAAACCTCAACGAGTTCGACGAGGCGATTGACGACGGGCCCTGTATTAGCTTTCCCAGACCCTGGAAAGCCCTTCAATCTTGAACAGATGCGAGGGACAGTGGACTTGGAGCTGTCCTGTCGCAAGTTCACAACGGATGCGAGAGGGTTGTAGCATATGCTGGCCGATCGCTAAAGAAAGCCTAAAAAATATACTGCGTGACAAGAAAGGAGCTATTGGCGGTCGTATTCTTTGTGAAATATTTCAAGCATTACATGTATGGAAGACGTTTCTTGATTAGGACAGACCACAGCTCACTAAAGTGGTTACTGCATTTCAGAAATCCAGAAGGGAACTCGCAAGATGGATCGAAGTCCTTTCGCAGTATCAGTTTGAGATTCAACATCGTTTCAGAAGATTGCATCATAACGCTGACGACCTTTCCAGAGGCCCATGTAAGCAATGCGGTTTTCAAGTAGAGACACAAACCGAGAAGGAAGAAACGACAAAGAATGGAGTGTTACGAATGAACGTAGCTGTGATTCGGCTTAGAAATCCGACCTGAATGTCGCAATAATAATGAGCGGGGTGGAATGCAAGTAATGATCACCGTGGGAAGAAGTTGCCAGATATGGTTTGCTGGTGAAAAGCCTCTGGAGTCAGTGGAACTAGCTGGAGATACAGAACGCCATACTCTGTCGCAGATGGGAGTCTCACGGTGGTGGAGAAATGCACAGTCAAGCTATTGTACCACCAGTTATTATGTACTTTTGAGAGAGTGACGTATGTAAGGTGAAGTTGTTTGCATTTTAAACATGCACAGTGGAGAGAATGTTGGCATACCTCTATGCTACTTTGATGTAATGTGGCTGACATTTCTTTGGATATTGTATTTTTGGAAATTGTAAATGATCTTAGCACACTGCTAACTATAATGACTGCTCCCTTGTGCTCCAAAAATCAACCTGAATTTGTCTAAAGTACACTATCTTTAGCAGCTATTGAAATAGGGAAAATGAATTTTGCCAGACTAGACAATACCAACTTCTGAAAGTGCAATGAATGAATTACCAAATATATAAAATGTAAAAAAAGTTATTGGCTCTTTTTTTTACAATTTATCTCTGAAGTTCAGGAAGTGAAAATGACCAAGTGGAGCTAGCACATTTTTGAAAGACGCACATCTGGAGTAAGGTCAAGCTGTATACTCTATAACCCATACTACACCCATCAATCATAAACCATAATAAAGGGAATTAAAGGTTCTCTGAACAATACCTAAGATATACAAGGTCTTTTTTAATAGCCAGTATAACCAGTGAGGAAACCCGGGGAAATTCTTTTTCTTTAAAATTCTAACCCTATGCAAAATGCGAAACTGTAGAGCGCCACCAAAAGAGAAATGATGTTCTACGTATGGCTCATGATACGCGCAGTGGAGGACACCTTGGCATCAGAACAACTCAAGAGAAGATCAGAAAGGGGGTCAGACTTTAGAAAGATGTGCTACTGTGGTGCCAGGAATGTGATGCCTGTGCGAAGCAAAAGTCACCAGGACAGAAAAGGCGAGCCCCAATGCAGCTGATTGCATAAGGGGTTCCGATAGAACGTATATCTGCTGACATCTTAAGGCCACTTTCGAAGACCGAAAATGGAAACGTTTACATTCTCGTGATCGCAGACTACTTTACGAAATGGACTGAGATATTCCCAATACCTTGCCAGGAAGCTACACTCGTAGCAAAACTGATAGTAGAGGAACTCGTCACGCGTTTTGGTGTGCCAAGACAGATTCACACGGATCAAGGCCGACAGTTCGAGAGTGAACTCTTTCGTGAAATGTATCGACTCGAGAAAACTAGGACTAGCCCGTACCATGTTCAAGGCGACGGCATTGTGGAAAGGATGAACCAAAGAGAGCATGAGCATGCTATCTGCTTTCGTCGAATAACAAACCAAGAGACTAGGACGAACACCTCCCATACCTAGTGATGGTACCAGTCTTGTTGCGGCTTATCCCATCGACACCATGACAAAAATGCTCCCAGTGAACGAAAGCGACAGTGGAGAGTCAAGAACAGCTGGTGATGAGAGACACAGGAGATAGACGAAACTACCCAAGAAGTTGGATGAATTCTACGTTGAACTTTTCTAATCCGGAAACGTGTCAGCTAATTTTCGTTTCGTTAAAGTTTATGTTTGATTTTAAATGTTAGCAGACTTTGTAGTGCCATCTAGCGTCACGTGATTAAGCCTGGGTATATATATATATATATATATATATATATATATATATATATATATATATATATATATATACACACACACGTGGCAACTGTGGCGCGTTACGAAGCGGTATTGTGTGCAGATGTCCCCTTGCAAGTGAAGCAGTATAACCACCCGACGTGGGTACATGAGAAAGCCTACCAGTAGCTTCTCGTGGGTCGGTGGTTCTTCCCGGGATTTTCCACTGTTCTTCCTCAACCAATTATACTGGCCGCCATGTATAGCCTATCTTGTGCTGAAAAATGGCGTTAAACCCTACAACAACAACAACAACAACAACAACAACATAACCACCCGCCGAAGCAAGCACATTTGGTCGTAGTTCGCCAAACAAGAAAGGGCCAGGCCGGGGAATTTAAAAGTGTAGGGACATAGTCTTTCGTCTACCAGGATACGGGCGCTACAAGGCACGTCCAAGAAACGCGGCAATCTTGTGACAATACACATTTTAACTGAAGATATCTCTTTTCTCTCTCTCTCTCTCTCTCTCTCTCTCTCTCGTAACGACACGCGACCACGACCTTGTCGGCGACAGTCAGCGACACAGTCGACGATTCTGGGATCCAGGCGGCGACTCTGCGACTGGTCGGCGACAATCAGCGAGGAATAAGACGGTATCCTGCTGGAGTAGAAATCTGTCGCACTCTGGAGAGCCAGTCTTCGGACGGATTCAGTTGATTATCACTCCATATACAAAAACCTATCCTGAAGATAGCGAGACTCGGGGTAGTGTAGCCGAGGGAGTTTCTGCTACGGTATAAACCACCATGTTGAATTTCTTTGGCAAAATATGCAGAATGAACTTTCCACAAACTAGCTTCGGACCATCCAACCAATCAATGGAGGGAAGCAAACCTACATACACATCTATAGAACACGTTAACCTTTACCAGCATACCTTGTCATTGTCCTCTAACAATGGAACACATCATCATATCCTATTGTTTAAAACCCTCAGTTGGTTACCTCTAACGTAAAATTATATTTGATAATGTCTAATTAAAAACTGTTACCGACCATATACATTTAGTCCTTACCTATTCTGCGAATTCTAAATGATTATGTCACATTTATAATCTAACTAAAAGTGTATTGAAACCATAGGTTCACGATAAGAGAGGTCAAAGTGACTTTAATATATTTGTTCTTGCACCCTTTATAAGTCTTTAAGTCCTATCCTAGAAGTACTTCAGCAGTATGTGATAATTGCTCGTCAAAGGAATCAGATATGCTGGAATATTTAAATTCAAAAGAAATAGAATTGCTGTATTGCCCATGAATTATTGGTGTGAGATCCTTTATGAGGAAATAGATTAAGAACCGCTTGAAAAAAGACAAAAGGTTCAGAGTTTAGCAATGACATATGAAATTTGTAATGATTTGGATTTAAATCACACAAAGGATTTACTATTAGGATGTTTAAACTCAGCTCAAAGTTCAAATTAAGGAATTCACAAAATATTACAACGATACCCACGCTATTACGTCTGTTTTTCCCTTATTTTTCCCGTGTAATATTAGGTTTTTCTAATTCTCGTACAGAAGAAGTTAAATCTCTCACAACAATAAAATCTTTCAAAAGGTCAGTTTCCGCACAATCTCCAAAACTGCCCGATCTCTTTGCTTTTATGACCAGACACGTAAGATTATTCATACAAACTTAATACACGCAGAAGTTCTTTGAACACTGATCTTTACGGCGTCTATCTTCATCCAGTTCTTCTTTTTGACTATGCTAGTTCTGATAGAAAATGCGGAGCTTCCCAGTTTCGATCGATTTACGTATACTATCTTCAATAACCATTAAGGGAGACCTTAAGAGGCACGAACATGTGTTTCAACGGTCCACGCATACATGAAGGAGATGAGTCAGTTATAAACGTTGTCCTTGGTAATGGATTCTTGGGGTGTACACGACCATGTAGCTAGGAACGTCCACTCACTCTTCACCTTTCCTTTATCGTAAAGTGGTTAATTTGAATTTCTTAAAATTTAGTTGATCGTTAATGCTTTTATTACCGTAAGTTATCTATTTACCTTCTAACTTGTGATTTCTTGTGTATTCGTATTAAGTGACGGCCTGAAATTTATGTATTTAAATACCTTCTTTTTTCAAACTTTAATCAAACATAGTATTTCATTTATTTGAATTTAATTAAAATTTCTCTCATGATATTAGTTATCTCTTTTTCTATCTTTTCTTCATTTCTCTGTCTTTCTTTTTAGCTCTTCTTCAGTTAGATTTTTAGGTATCACTACAATAATTTAGACAATCAGCTGCTATTACAGCCAATTGAAGTACTAATATTAGTACCCATGCCGGCGCTTATTCAGCATATTGTCAGAAAGTATGAAGATATTACATGCATATTCTTAACCAAATCAAATAGTTGTCTTTAGCACCATAATTGCCAAAATTCACTGTAAAAACACATGTAAACAAGTGTTTACCTTCTTCATACAAATTTTGATGTTGGATCGGACGCCATATTAGTTCATCAAATGCGACTTCAAATTTCAGCACGGTGTTTGGGTGTGCCATATAAGGATCTGGCAACCTTATTTGGAAACATAAAGAGATCGTATGGCGTAATTTGAATGCGGACCTGTTGATCACTAGAAATACGCATAAAAACCTATCTTACACTTTTAAATTTCAGTGTCTTTTTCATTTTTTTTTTTCTTTACAAACTCGTAAGAAAATATGCATGTTTGCTGTTCGCGCTATGTCACTCAACAATTTATAACGTATCGTAAAATATCCGTATATGGTATAGCAAGTCTTACTTGGGAAACGAATTGCCGCGAGAATCTCGTGTTATCTGTCATGGCGGACAAAACACGATTAGTGTATATATATCAATATATTTTATCTTCTATAGACTTAATAACTTTATCATAAGCCAGAATTACTGATCAAATTATTACTCTACTAGACTTTTCCTCGGGTCTTCTGTTTGACTTTGACAATAATTTTACTGTGCTCAATTCAGAGTACAGGCTCATTTCATAGCCTCGGCCATATCGAGGCTGCGACATCGTTGCTACCTTTTGTACTACGTAAAAAGATATTAATATTTTTCTCTGATTTTTCCTGGAGATCTGCTGACGAGAGAAGAACGATTCGGCAGAAAGCAACAATAAAACCCACAGAGAAATTAAAATGTTAATTGACTTTAGCCTCTTGGCTTTAGTGTAGGGCAAGAAAGTAAGCATGTGTGATTCTGCCGGTTCCGCAATGGTCAGTTGCACAAACAATTCCAGTCCTTTGATTCAAGCGCAATTATTTTAGAAAATGGAACATACCGTATACTGATTTTATTTGATGTTGTGTCCCAGTTAATGCCTATCATAAGTAAAATAGTCTGGGTGCATCGGAACTTATACCGAAATGCAATGGTTTTATGAAAAATTTAGAACAATGAAGAAAAATACAAGGACGTTCATTACTATAGTGATGCCTTGAACAGTATAAAGGGAGAAATTCCGAGGAGAAAAGTTTTTTTTTTTATAATGAAGCATAAGAGATGCATCCAAAACCAATTAGTTTATGCAAGAAAAATGATACAAGTCATTAAAACAGTTATTTTGATGCATATTTAAAGAATAAAATATGGAAAACATAGCTTCTACCATTTGTAAAGGTGGGAAGCGATGGATTTAGACCAGACTTATTTCTTATAAATACACTTATTATTCACATTATTTTGTCAGATGCTTGCATAGTTTTATTTATTCCAAACTTCATATGAATGCAAACAAGCTTGGTTGCATAACTTTAGTGTGTTTTTCTTCACCCTTAGGATATTGCTATTTCAGCAAAACACATGCGGCTGATTAGATTCCTATTTGATGCGATCGCGGACATTTTTTTTTAGGGTGGGGGGAGATTGGCACAATAACTGAAGCAATGTTCAGTCAGTTTGGTAAGAATTATGAACTCAGACATCCCTTGATGATATTTGTATGATAAGGCTTCCGTTGGGTTTTCTGGTCTGGACAACTGTAGGAAGAATAGTTTTGACTCCAAAGGCATCAAGTTTTACAATTCCCATTCTCAGCGGTTCCAATATCTTCTAGCATTTGAAAATCAAAATGAATTTATGACAATATTTTTATTAAAAAATATTTTATGTTTTTGTGAAGGCAACTAAAGTCTATGCAGTTAAGTATTTCTGGTAGTTACCTATATTCTCAAAACTTCCCATATCTCTCCTTACGTGCGTACAGGTGATAACCTTTCTCGGACCAATTTAGTGAGACAATAAAAGTACCAGTTTACAAGTGTTGCATGAATCTGACTTCCAAAGCTACATGGAGAATTTGGCTATAATTTACAACATTTTTAAATAGATCAAAATTCTGTAAAACTGTTCTCTACAATCGAAACAGTGATTTAAGTTTAGAAATGTTTTCTCACCGGGTCAAACATATCAAGAAAGCTTTATTCGTTACGAGTATGGCAAATGAGATCATGTGTTTCTACCTTACATTCGTCACTATGGCAAAGCACGACTCTCCACTTAAACCGTAGTCTAGTACGATAAACTGAACTCTGAACTCAACCACACTGATGAAAACGCAACCAAGCTTCACATGTATGCTTTAGTGTTGATAGGTGTACACACGAAAAACAAAACACATTCGTTAAATATGCGAAATTTCTTTAATCTCGTCAGAGTATTGCTACACTTTTATGCAAATCATGTATTATTGAATATTATGGTCCCTAAGAATAGCGTAAGTATTATTTTTCCACGAGATCTGCTAACCAAAGAACGTTGCCTGTATTCAATTGAAGCAGCATTAAAGCCTAAACAGACAATAAAAGGTTTATTGAGTTCATCCTCTTTGCTTCGGAAGACAAGGCAAACAGGTATCATTCTTCCAGTTGCTTACAGGTTACTTGAACTAACAGTTCCAGTCATTACATTCAAATGCAACTATTTCTAGAATATACAAATAAGCTATACTGAATATTTTTATATGTTGTATCATATTGGTACCCAACGTAAGATAGTCTTTATGCACGTAGACGTATAACAAATGTACTGAATTTTATAGTGATGCCATTTGATCTTTTTGTTCCGTTGTTCTTCGTGTCTTGAAGTTTAGCTTAGTTGTCCATTTTCAATCAGAAAACACTTGTTTTCAACTATTGGGGAAAGTTAGAATTCCTCGTGTCCAGTTTGATTTTTGTGATGCAATTGACAATAAGGCAGGCTTAAAGTCAAAATCGTCATCGAAAGAGAGTCGAGATTTTCAGACTGTATCGAGATACGGAAGAAAATAAAGCATAATAAATCCTTGGAATGTTAAAACAAACTCATGGAAATGTTCATAATAGCAAAGATTTTTTTTCCATCACAACCTAGCCATTTTCTTTTTGTCTGACCGCTGATTCATATTACATTCAAAGGGACCCACTCTACTTGACTCTACTGTTTCGCTAAGAATGAAATAATGTAAATGAAAACTGTACATAAAATGCGTTGCTGTTTTTTAAACTGCTTAAAGTTTTGTTTGGAATACTGAAAATATAAACAAATACCTTAGAAGCATCCCATTAATATAATAGTGTATACTGTTGTAAGTGATCCGTTTGTTTGTTATATATTTTATATATGTTTACAGTAACTTCCGGACCTCAATTCGTCTGAACATAGCTAGTTGAAATTGTGTTACACAAGATAGAGACATGCTGTAACACACTCAAAAGAAGAGTTTATGCGATCAGCGATATTCAAAATAAAACCAGGTATGTAAATAATACAAGTGATTGGAAGGTGGAAAAATCGATGCAGGTACACAATTTGTATTAAACCTTTGAACCAACTGGAAATCAGTATTTGAAATTAAACTGAGTGTATTATAGCTTTCACTATAATTATTACATCATTTGATGAGACCAAGAATTTCATGAGATTCGCTATCTTTTAAAAATGAACTAACACGTTCGAAACTTAGAGGTCAACACTAAATATCATTACCTCTAATGTGCGTCGTGAGGTCCCATTCGGACCATTTTGGCTAATTACGAAACAAGGATTGGCTGAGATCTTATGACTGATCATTTTTTTTTTATTTTTTTTCATTTGTAACATTTCGGTTAATCCTACAACTAGTCCAAACGCAGAAATAACTAAAGTCGTCCTTATAGACTGCCGTTCCGTTTCTTTGTGGAGAAACTTAAGTCGAACGAAATGTATGATTTGTTAGTGAGTTACTATGGAGGGGGATTACCGCCATAATTATATGCGTGTATTTTCTAATCTTCCTTGATGTATTATTGTTAATGGCTGCTTGCAAGATCTACTTTCATAATTATATCCAGGTATATTGTATTCTTCATTGATGCAAATTGTACGTGGCAGTTTGCAAGTGCTACTTTCCTTCTGCATTATTGTAAATGGCTGCTTGCAAGTACTACATTCCTAATTCTAGTCATGAATTTTCTTTTCTTCGTTGATACAAACTGTAAATGGCTGATTGCAAGTGCTTACATCTACTCTCCTTCTGCGTCATTGTATCTTACAGTTTGCCAACTACTGTACCGATTCTGCAGTTTCTCGTATGGCAAAACGCTGTGTCAGTTATTACAAGTTTTGTATATTCTGTTTATGAACTTGACATATTACAATACACCATTCCAACTGCTGTTTTCATACAGATTTTGCCTTGCAACAATGTAAATACCAAGTTTTATAAGTATCGACTTTGTTCAACTCGTGTCGCCATCTGTTGTCATAATGGCATACTAGAGATTAGCATGGCATTATGACAACAGACGGCGCTCTAAATTTATAGTTTTTCCTTTACCAGAAAGAATTAATGCTCCCCACTGAGCTTTACAGCATTCAGTTCGTGTCGATAAACATCGTAACCCTTTTCCAGTCCCCTTTTTAAGGTGTATGTTAGCAACGAAGTTTTAATCATTCTCTAAAACCATATGCTTTCTCGAAGATCTAAGTGATTTATAGCACTTTACGAATTCAAAAACGCATACACTACAGCAGGGTGGTTCATCTTTTTCAACACCAGTTTTGACGCACTTAAGTACTTACTTTCACCGTTTCAGAAAATCTACGTCTTAGTGATATCTCTCATTACTTTGGAAACATTAGTTATTTTAACAAAGTAAGGATCAGAAATGACAATGATACATTCCCTCGTACTCTTCTTAACGAGCTTTCATCTGACGACCCCTGGTTGTAAGGATCGTATTGTACGTCACCCATTTTGACGCACCTTACAGACATCTACCTTTTCCTATGATACTATTGTACATAAGATCCTGCGAAAATAATATATTTCAGAGCAACATCAATAGCACATAAAAAAGTTTATTGGTAAAACGACATTTAAAAAAATTAAGCATTCCTAAAGGATATCTTCTTCTTATCACAATCTTCATTTTGGAACATATATTGTCGCAAAACCGAAATAATTAAATTGTGGAAAATTATGTTCGTATCATGATAAAAATATTTACTTGCGATTAGAAGTATTAGATTTAGTGTGCGATTGTTTTCCAATACTTAATTTGCATTGTTGCTGTACAGGACCTCGACCTTTAAATGTATTTTTAAAAAACCCAAAACAAACAAACAAACAGCCTTAAAACTGATTTGCATCCTTTTAAACTTTTGTCTCTAAAAGTGAGACAAAAGACATAATGTTACAGGAGGTTTTACTTTTATTTATTGTAATTCTTACCATTATTAAACCAATTAAACTACTAAAAATAGGTTCAAGAATTTTAACAATATAAATATAGAACTCTTAGGATCTAATTATTTAGCTGCTCTTTGTCACATTAAAGATTTTTTAAAAAACTTGAAACGAATTTGTGAAATGTGAATGTAATGACGCATGATTACGACTTATTAAGTGTGCTGCTTTTTGCAATATAAAAGTAGTTTAGTGAATTATCTTTGATCAGAGAGAGAGAGAGAGAGAGAGAGAGAGAGAGAGAATATGCACCAAAACTGCATATTTCATTAAGTTATTTAATTGTATACATGTATCCTGGGTCGATATGCGTATTTTGGGACACACTTAGGGTATTTCATTCAGCAAGTATCAACAAGAGAAAAACTCTACTAATCTTACTCGATAATTTTACAGGGTAGAATTTTACTGATCACTGTCTTTTTATTGGGTTTGATTTTATTTATTTACCTACATGTATCCTGGGTAGTTGAGGGTGTTTTGGGACAGTCTTTTGCTATTTTATGGTAGTCATGGGCTCTTTCATTTGGTGATAATTACCAATATGAAAAAAAAAACAACTCTCCTGATCTTACTCGATGATTATACAATGTAGGATTTTTCTGATCACTGTCTTTTTTAAGGCTTGATTCAGTATAATTGTATATAAGTATCCTGGGTAGGTGAGAGTGTTTTCGGACAGTTTTGTGCTAGCCCCATGACTTTCAGGATGATAGGCAGAAAAATTAAACTGTTGGATATCTAATTCATGCACCGCTCCTGTGACCTAGTGGTTAGAGCGTCCGCCTCGGATGCGGGAGGTTGCAGGTTCGAACCCCGGCCGAGTCATACCAAAGACTTTACAAAATGGTACTAACAGCTACCTCGCTTGGCGCTCAGCATTAAGAGGTTAGTGTTAGGACTGGTCGGCCTGGTGTCAGGATAATGTGACTGGGTGGGACATCATGCCACATGTTTGCGGCATGATGCCCCAGTGCTAGACATCACTATAAACTGTCACACTGCAGACATCGTAGCGATCTGACTGAAAAATTGTTAAAGCTACGTTAAAAATCTAAATCACATCACATCACACATCTAATTCATGCACAAGTTCATGGAAATAGTCAAACATAAAATTTGCTGGACAGATTTGGGGAGGCAAACAAGTGTTAAAAACATTGCCTAAACTTTTAAAACAGTTTTTGCTTTAATATTCTTCAAAGGAGATCTTCAGGATGCACACATTATGGTCAACAAGTATTGGTTGCTTGTCTTGGTATTAGGTAAGGAACCGACAGTCTACCATTCTTCTGTTAAATGGCTTGTCAAATGGTAAAATACAGGAATAGGTTGCAGATGTGCCTTAGATATCTTCTGACTGGGATTTCCTACCATTTGACAAGTGTGACAAAATCTTTGGTACTTACGAACATCATTTTTAATTTTCGGCAAATAAAAATGATTCAGGATCTTGTGATAAGTCTTACTCACACCAAAATGACCAGCTTAAGGAGTTTTATGGGCTAGACTATGAATTTCCTGTATATACGACATAGGAATAACAACTTGATTGCTCACTGACCACTCATCACCAACAGGTACATCAGGCGGTCGCCATTTTCTCATAATGACCCCATTTTTCACAAAGTAACAAACTGGTACTTGTGTGGCTTCAATTTCTGAAACCCAGTCTTGTGTCTTCTCTGAGGAATAGTACTTGGGGACCTATAACTCACATTAAAATGTCTTGCATGCTTATAAAGTAGCCTTTACTTTCTATTCAGATGTCTTACAACTGCAGTCAGAAATTGGCAAGTGGTTTCTATTATTCTGTGAAGAAACTAACTTATGAATCTCTCTCTCTCTCTCTCTCTCTCTCTCTGCTGAGTGATTAAGTCATTTAAATTATGGAATTTACCTTTTCCATTGCTGCAAGGCACATATATTAGGAATAACAGGCCAATTTTAAAATTTCATCTCAGATTCATAAATATAATAGTTTTGTGAAGGTCCAAACATCAGAATAAACAAATTAGCAAATAAAATATAATCCTTTTCACGGTTTTTTGCTCATAGCAAGTGCAAACAACGGATTTTATTGCCGGCAAAAAGGAAATTCTCCAAAACGTGAGCATTTTTGTACAGTGTATATACTGAATACAGATTCAGTAATGGAATGGTTTTTTTTAAAATTAATTCTTGAAACTGTCACTAGGGAATATAATCTGACTGTTCTTGAGGCATAATTTACAATTGTATGTGGTATACAAAAGGAAATGTGTCTCGGCGAATCCAAAATTTACAGTTTTAATTCCTCAGAATTTGCAATTATGAGTGTGGGTCTAATCCAAAAGCCAAACTGTGTAAAAAGCTTGTCTTTATTCATGTTTTATTCTTGCGGAAATGAAAGACAAAAGGGATTGATAAATAAATCTATCAGAACAATGTAACAAGACATTCCAGGTATTTGTTCCTTATAATTGACTTCCTGTATAATAATTTTTGTTTTACACTAATTTATCTAATAATATTGGTTTTATGAATGCTGGTTTGCATCAAATATTTGTTTTTCTCTAATATTTCCTATGAAAAGTTAAAAGCTGCATATAGTTTTTATTTATTTATTTTCCTTTATTGCATAGTTGTATTGTGCTGATATTTTTTGTGTCATGACAATATTAACTTATATTTTTAATAGGATAAAATAATGATAAAATCACAGACAAATGAAAATCTTTGTGCGGGTGATGGCGGATGCTGGCGGATGCTGGATGCTACAACAGCCTGAGCTGTGAATAGCCTCAAAAACTTTAAAAGTGTTTTAAAAAATTATGTGGCAGGGGTCTTTACTCTTCCAACAGAAAACAATCACATCTGTGAAAGATACATGTAAAACTTTGTATTAATCTTTTTAATTACTACATTAATTTCATATCCAAATGTATCAAGCAAGTTTGGTACTGTATTGTAGCAGTAATAATAAAAACAAATTGAGCTGGTTACTGGTAGCGGTAGCAACGTAATTTATATTCATTATATTTTTATAATTGCTACAAAAGGAGTCTGATGTTTTATCAGTGAAGTACCTTGCAATCAATCATCTTATCTGTACTATAAATATCGATTCGTATATGGATGAATGCAATTTTAAATAAAAAAAATTGTAGTTTCCAGTTTTATATCTGTGGAAGTAAAGCATCTCATAATTGTATGGAAATGTTCTTTATATTAAGATATAGAAAATATATTTCATATTGTCAGAATTTATTTTCTTATATAATGAAATAAGTTCATATTTTTGTAGCATATAGCTATGCTACAGTATATGTTTTGTATGTGATATCCGTGTTTCAAGTCATTCGCCTCTTACTATTGTATTGGAATTGGAGATTTAAAATGAAACTGGAGATTTGAGATTCTTGTCACAGACAACTAGTGATAATACTTGCTGGCTATTGCAAAACCATCCTTGCCACACATATATAAGAATTCTGTATAATTTGAATATGTAACTTACTTCTTGTAAACTGCCTATGTAACCTGCAAGTTAACAGTCAAAATTAATTCCATAGGGATGAGAGAATAAACAGAATCTTCATCTCTGCAATACAATCTCTCTCTCTCTCTCTCTCTCTCTCTCTCTCTCTCTCTCTCTCTCTCTCTCGTGCGCGCGCGAATAAAGAAAGAGAAAGCATTCCTTCATGTGAATTATCCGCAATTTGCTCCAACCTTATGAGTTCTTTACTTACACAAAAGCAGAATTTGCACTGCACTCTAAAATAATAAAACATGCTCTAAATTGATAACATTGTGAAGGAGAATATATAAACAAATTAGGACCTTAAACATTGCTTGTAAGCAGCTACCCTATTATGCCACCGTGCGGTAGCGACAAATTATACCCACGAAATATCCAGAAACAATGGGGTGGAAAGGATCAGCGGAAATATAACATTGTGTAAATACATCTATTTGTATACAGTTTGATACATTTAATTTGTTTTGTGCTTCTTGCGGGTCAGCTTTCTTTCGAATGTTAATACTCTGAGAAATCAGCTGACTGTAATGCGGTAATATAATTCAATAATATTGTAAATAAGACGCCCCAATATGCCGTAAAGTGGTATAACCTCTTGTTGCTAGGGTCACGGAAGCTGTCGTAGTGTAAGAAATTGACGTGTCATAGCGCCATCTGTTGTCATAATGAGGCATTATTTTATGCTAACTTCAGTGATGCTAACTTGCAACGTGCTTGATGCTACTTTATGATCATGATTTTAGAAGGTGCAATCTGTGTAACTTGTGATATAGCAAGTTTATAAATAGAATATTAAAACTTGTAATAACTACCACAACATTATGCTATACGACAAACTGAAGAATCAATTCAGTAGTTGACAAATTGCAAAATACAATGACGCAGAAGGAAAGTAGATCTAAGCACTAGCAATCAGCCATTTACAGCTTGCAACAATGAAGAACAGAAAGTTCATGACTAGAATTAGGAATGTAGCACTTGCAAGCAGCCATTTACAATAATGTAGAAGGAAAGTAGCACTTGCAAACTGCCACGCACAATTTGCATCAATGAAGAATACAATATGCAGGGATATAATTATGAAAGTAGCACTTGCAAGCAGCCAGTTACAATAATGCATCAAGGAAGATTAGAAAATATATGCATATAATTATGGCGGTAATCCCCCTCCATAAGTTACTGCATCGACATACATATTGTAGCCTCGCAGAAATAGTGATCTTTTTAAGTGAGACGGCCAGGGCGTCATTTATTCACTGTTTATTTCTAGTGTAAAGTGTGCTCATCTGAGACTTCACTGTTTATTTCTAGTGTAAAGTGTGCTCATCTGAGACTTCACCGTTTATTTCTAGTGTAAAGTGTGCTCATCTGAGACTTCACTGTTGCACACCTGCGGTATCCACTAACAATACATAATGTATTTTGTAACATTAAAATATATTCATGAACAAAGCTAAATAGCTGCGGGTGCGAAAAGACAAGAACTAAATACGTTATCGGAGCAGCCCGTATTGATTTTGCACTATCTCTTAAATCTATCAATGTTTCTGTCCTAATCTAACAAACTGCGACCCGCCCGCTGGCTAATGATTAATCTAGCAACCTGCGATCCGCTCGCTGTCTCATGGAGCAAAAGGGTACGTAAAACACCCCCAAGAAAGTCAAATTCGCTCGACTATCATGTCAAAGGAAAATATTACCAAATTATCTTCAAATCCATCCATTGCCCTGTATTATGTCGTCTTTAGGCCCAAGTGACAAACGTTATACGATCAGATGTCAACGCTCATTCCACTTTTGGGAAACGAATCTGTCCACATCTAGAAGCAACAAAAATCAATCTTATCAATATTTCAAAATTCTTTGTCCTCAAAATACCCCTACATTTGATCATTTTTCCTTCATATTTTTGAAACCTCAACGAGTTCGACGAGGCGATTGACGACGGGCCCTGTATTAGCTTTCCCAGACCCTGGAAAGCCCTTCGATCTTGAACAGATGCGAGGGACAGTGGACTTGGAGCTGTCCTGTCGCAAGTTCACAACGGATGCGAGAGGGTTGTAGCATATGCTGGCCGATCGCTAAAGAAAGCCTAGAAAATATACTGCGTGACAAGAAAGGAGCTATTGGCGGTCGTATTCTTTGTGAAATATTTCAAGCATTACATGTATGGAAGACGTTTCTTGATTAGGACAGACCACAGCTCACTAAAGTGGTTACTGCATTTCAGAAATCCAGAAGGGAACTCGCAAGATGGATCGAAGTCCTTTCGCAGTATCAGTTTGAGATTCAACATCGTTTCAGAAGATTGCATCATAACGCTGACGACCTTTCCAGAGGCCCATGTAAGCAATGCGGTTTTCAAGTAGAGACACAAACCGAGAAGGAAGAAACGACAAAGAATGGAGTGTTACGAATGAACGTAGCTGTGATTCGGCTTAGAAATCCGACCTGAATGTCGCAATAATAAT
>JAECUM010042424.1:0-20692 GCA_016617855.1 Megalonaias nervosa
CTCTCGATTGGCAAGTTGTTGGTATTCCTACAGGTAGTTGTCAGATAGAACAAATCAATAGTGAATTCCAACGTAGGATGAAATCTACCACAGGAAAAGAATCCAAAAGCGCTATTACGGTTCATGAACCAACATTATCATCTGCGATAGAAAAATCAACACCTGACAATACGTCGTAGATATATATCAATCATCGGTCAGAACTGTATTAAGATGGCCAGAGGTAGCACCAACGACAATGTCGTTGCCACCAGAATCTCAACGCGTTGATTTTATGACAGACAATAAAGTGTACTTGTAAATACTCCAGATTACGGAATATTGACATCAATACCAAAATTCAAATAGGATTTGAGATCATCAAACCTCATCAGGACGATGATAGAATAAGATCTGTTACCTTGGTATGGAATCATTGAATATATTCGTTTCAAATAACTGATTGCAGAAATCATTTCAAAATCATTAATACTGAGCATAAACAAATGAGTGACAAACTACGCCAGTCATTCGCCCGTTATATTAACGAGTACCCCCACCGTTAGTGATTATCGGAGGAGCTAAATCATCAAGCAAATGGAGCATCTGAACAAATTATCATCAGATTTCGAGAGTTATCATCTTAAAATTATACGAGCGGTGATTGAAAGTAGCGACGCTGATAAAACCGGTAGTTTATCAGCTAAACAAATATTCCTGATCCGGTATTCAACCGCAACAACTCAGTTGTCGGAGGCAGATCTGCCAAAATTCAAAGTTCCCAATTAATGATGATGAACTGAAAAATTCAGTTAATGACATCATCGATGAATACTATCCCAAGATCGTAGACGCGTGGAGAAAAATATCCCCACCGGCAAACAGCCTCAAACATAACAATGATCCAGACTGCGGTGGTCGTCATATATCACCAGGTGTTGTCGCGGTCACATCAACGATCTCAGTCAGTTTGGTGTGTGATGCAATCAACTGCAGCTATCAGGTAGATACTGAAAAATCAAGGCTGGCACAACAGGGAGGTATCTTATATTCATTTTCCCCTGAAGAAGCTCCTGTTTTTTTTTTTATTGTGTCAGTGCCCGTTAATCCGGTTTATCTACGATGTCATAAACCGCTGTTATCACGGATACATTTTAGAATAAATTTGATTAGACCTACTGACCACTCATGGCACTTAATTGATTTAAGACATGAAGTTTTAACGATAAATTTATATGTGAGATCGTAAGCTGTTTTTTTTTTTGTTGCAATAAAAAAATAATCTGAATCAGAATTTAAAAAAATATTATAATCTGAATCTGATTCAGAATAAAAAATAAATATTATTATCAGAATAAATCTGATCCTGCATAAATATTATTATCAGAATAAATTTGATTCTGCATAAATATTATAATCTGATTCTGCAGAAATATTATTATCAGAATAAATCTGATTCTGAATAGATATTATGATCTGAATAAAACAAATATTATAATCTGAATCTGTGTCAGAATAAAAATAAATATTATAATGTGAATATTTCTGAATCAGAATAAATATTATAATGTGAATATTTCTGAATCAAAATAAAAATTACAATCTGAATATTTCTGAATCAGAATAAATATTATAATCTGAATCTGAACCTGAATAAAAATAAATACAACATTCACTTTCATAATCCCTCTTAATTTTCGTCAGTGACTTCGCTGAGTTTACAATAGTACTTTTTTTTTCAGCTGTCGCACACATGAAATTACAATCTTTTTTTTTTCGTATTCACGTGATAACTCTTATCTAACTTTCTCAATCGCGTCTGTGAGTGAAACGAATTTTCGAATGTCCTCATCTTTAATTACATAAAGTAGAGATTGTTTCACGGCCTGTTGAAGTAATTTAGTGAATCTACAATCAGCTGCTAGTGTATATCTCCCATCATATTTCCCTTCCTGTAGCGCTTCAAAATAATTTGTGATTGATCAGATAATTTTATATCCTGATCGATCAAGTTTTTAATCTCAGAAATAACTGCATTAATAATTTCGGAATTCGTTATATAATAAATTTTTGTGCATCTAGATAAAAATAAATCTGAATCAGAATCAGAATGAAAAAAGATAAATAAATGTAAATCTGAATCTGAATTAAAATATAAAAGGAAATCTAAATCGGAATCTGAATAAAATACAAAAATATAAATCAATCTGAATCAGAATAAAAAACAAAAAACAAACGTAGTTTGATCGCAGCAGAAGGGATACTATTCCTTCATTTGCCAGTATTTGCCTTTCCATAGGGTCCTTTTTTGAGGCCTTTCTTATAACCAATGGGCACCCCATGAGGCTTTCTTATTTTTGCCTGACATTCTTTCTGAATGTCGCTGTCGGGGGTACCCTTGAGTGAGATTGAGAGCTACATCACGCTACTGTTTACTTTTGGAGGCTCCACAAATTCTTGCATAGACACAGCACCAGCTAATCCCTAAATGTGCGAAATGAAATTTTCGAGACTCAGAGGGTTGTCTAGGCCTTTCAATTAAACGCACACTCCCCAATAGCAAACCCCGGGGAGAACGCAAAACGGCATTCACCACGTCGTCCGATGTGGTGAGGAGGTGTAATGAAATGCCTTTGAGGCTGGAGCCCCCACTATTAAAGAAAAATTGCGAAATGTTCGCCACCGTCGACAATGTGTCAGTCACGGGTTTGGAACGCAAGACCTCGAGTATGAGAATCCACCATTCTAGCACTGCGCCACGAATCATCCTTACAGATATATGTTTCAGAAATTATTATGAAGTTAGCTATATTGGATAAACGGGCAATTCCTACAAGTGATCATTCTATTGAATAAATTACAATTATTGTAAACTGCAGCGTGGATTTATTTCAGTTTCCAAACACTGTATAAAATATACCGTATACAAAATCTGCATTTAATAATCGCACATACATTTCTGCCTGATGTCATCCGGGAGTTAAAGTACACGTAGGTCTGTACAGCTAAATTACCTGGAAGATCTAAACATAACTTACCAGGATTATACACACATGCGGAGCGTGAATCCCTAAAATTACCTAACGGGCAATACCTACAAGCGATCAGTATACTAAATAAATCACAATTATTGCGTTAACTGCAAGTATGGATTTATTTCAATTTTCCAAACACACCGTATAAGATATCTGCATTTAATAATCGTACATACATTTCTGCAGGATGACATCCGGAGTTAAAGTACATGCACGTTTATTGTATATACAACTATCTTATCTGGAGGTCTAAAAATAATCTACCTGTATTGCATATAGTGAAGGCATCATGTACACAATACACATCAAACTTGTGAACGATATGCTTCTTGTTTTCTGAATTTATCGGGTATGAAGTCACAAGATGTAACAAGCAAGAGAGATGTTGGAGACACATTGACTTTGCCAGGGACAGAGCCCCTGACGTACTCAAGCGGAACAAGAAATGCAGTGTGTGAAAAACAGCACAAAAAATAATAATAATCGCGGCAGTGATATAATATTACGCTATTACAAGCGGGATAACTACTTAATTACTCTATTGGAGAGATTTTTACTTGACGGGGTTATCTACCTTCATAATTCTTGTGCATCTAACACAATCGGGAGATACTGAAATATTATTTTTTTGTTTATATTTCCTTGAATACGCCGATCGGTATCTTTTATCCGCTACACGTCGTACTGAAGGTGTGACAATATCAAAATATTTTCCAGCTGCATCATTGATTGAAATATTATTTCTTCGCCAGTTTCCATGTTCACAGATTTAACAGCCTTTGCTCGTTTATCATGTTTACCAGTTTTGCCAAATTTGTAATTCTGACTTTGTGTAATAGCTCGTAAATTACATAAAGAATTATTTTTCTGATCTGAATCAATATGATCGATCACAAGTCCGTCTTCGATTAGTCTATAAAAATATTCGTAGATAAATTTATGAGATAAATATCTTTCTTTTCCAACAGTAAGTCTGAAATAACCGGCATTATCGACAGAACCGACTGGTTTTTTTAATCCACTGTTCCCGATTACACCATCTCGAGATGCCTCATAATTGTCAATGATGGGGTGTTTCACAAATTCATTTTCCTCCATTTGTATAATAATATTATTTGTCTAAATTATTACGTTATTGTTGGAGTAAAAATCTGGCGAGATAGTCTTCGGCGTTTTTTATAGGAGATTCGACGTCACCGGCATTATTTTTTTAATCATCATCTACGCATGAAAGGCTGAAAAAGTTCGTAGATTATTATGAGGAGATAACTGATGATCATAGAGCTATTGATGAACCGCTGAAAGAGTTTAAAAGACTGATCAGACTGCAAACAGATAAGATTCAATGTGAGATAATGCGTGAGGTAATTCCAGAGACCACGATGAATGATTTTTGGAATTTATGGAGGCCTGCTGATTTGATAGTTGCAAGTCGGAAGATAGTTCACGATACACTTTAACAGCAATTATTTCTGTTACATAAAGAAAAATTTTCAGACTTACCTGTAACATTGTGTTATCGCCCAGCAGATACACGCATACAAAATGTTGAAGTTGAGACTGCAGGGTCCTTGACAGAATCAAGGAGGAAACAAAAACTCGTTCTTAATGATATTATTGTTGTTCCTGTGAGTGCTGTTGAGATCGAGTTAACGATGGATAAGTCTCCGTGGACTCTAGGATACGCTATGATGATTCATTCGTCACAAGGATTAAGTATTTCTGATACAGATATCTTGATTGCCGATGATTGGATCGAATAGTCAAATTTAGTTTATCTAGCAGTGTCGAGTTAGAAGAATGTCCCAGCTACGAAGGGTTATCATAGACTGCCCAGTGACTCAGAAAACAACTGATAGCAATTGCGATGATACAGTTAACAACGAAGTTGTCAAGAAAAAATTAGTTGGTTATCAGCGATCTGACAAAAATAGTAAACGTTACTTTAATCTTGATATTGAATTGATCAAGACGCTGAAACAACAACAGAATAATCATTGTGCAAGCTGTAAGGTTATGGCAGTATTCGAATAATAATCCAAGACAATTCACCGTGGAGAGAATTAATAGTAATCTCGGTCACACATGCGAAAATGTAATATTGATCTGCCTTGACTGTAATCGACGTAGGGGTGCTGGTGTTCTGCTTTCACAAAAGTGAAGGCGGTGGTAATTGTGTATCCTCAGGAATTACTTGTAATTGTTCGCGTACAAATCCGCACTGAGAAGCAGTTGAATCTAGTCTGTAAATTGCAGGTCTACCCGTGGATCTTACCACGCTGGAAATTGTATGTGTGGTCACACTCCAAATAGGATCAGTTGCTCTTTATTTACCCCCTTCAAGTTCACCAGGTTCATATAAACATCTTAAAGTCACATTACCTATTACTGGTTGTTTTGAGAAAGATTCACGCCCTTGGTACTGTTTTGTGATCGCGCTGACGGGTTTTATAGAAGTTGCACGAGTAATTTCTTTATTTAACTCAGCTATCAACCTTGGTAGTATTGCAACCTATTCACGAGATCTCTTGTCTTTATGAACTTTATTCAGAGATATTTCCTGCGCATACAGCAAAGTGTTCGATTAAATCGCTCAACGATTGCCTGATAGCGATGAATTGGGATGTGTCCTCGTCTGATTTTGACGTTATATTTTTCATCAGAGATGATACTGCACCAAGAAATTCTTTGCTAGTATCAACCTGTAGTAGCTGTGGCAGTCGTAGACCACCTTGTGGTCAGGATCCTCGTCGATAAATTCTTTCAAAAGCAGATGCAACTTCAGTTGTTGTTTTTGTTGATAGTGGTTCTGCTTCTTTATATATACTTCCAACGTCAACGACAGTTAACGGGTATTTGTATGTGCGTGATTGACGTCTGCCAATTTTAATAGTATCATGAGGTAAAAACAAAATGTCTGCCTGATGAACTTCATTAGGAGTGCTAACATTATAACCTGCATACTGAATTTTTTTAGGTGGTGTTAGATATATTTGCCATATTGCCTGTCGTGCTAACCAATCTGCGGCAACAGAACGTTCGACACCTGCCACATCAGCAAGTTTACTAATTGCTGCTCTAAACCTCCAATATCCTCCTGGGCTGTAATAAATCGATTCCATTATAATAGTTATCCATGATTAATTACCGGCTCTTGCACCAATTTATTTTTCATCGCGGATTTTACCAGCCAATTAGCTAATGATTCTCTGAGAGATTTATTTTTTTAACAGATTTTAACGTGTGTATTAACTTCACGTCTGCAATATGTCGTTGTTGTAAATCCGGATTTTTATACGCAACGTCATGAATGTGGCACACTTGATCAATCGCATTTAGTGGACACTCTCCAGGTCTTGGTTGATCTCGTTCGTCAAGTCGGATATCGAGTCGGGTCCCAGGACCACAATAATTATATCCAGGAAGTTGTTTTTCTCCTGGGTGCTTAGCCCATGGAGTTCCTGGTAATTTTCCCAGTGAAGCAGCGATATCACCACCTATCTTCGTACGAGACGAAATAAATCTGTATTTGCTTGTACCACATTTTACACACTTGCCTGTAAGAGCACTTTTTTTTTTTTTTTTTTGTTATTATTGTTGTTAATCCACTGGTGGGGGTGGATGCTCTGCATCGAACACAATGTAAATTCATATTATTTATTATATTTGTACAACATGGATGTCATTGGCTTCTCAGCTACACGAAAGGAAGAGCCAATCAAGCATCAAGCAACGTTACCAAATTCTATCAGAGCAATTATAATTGGTCCATCTGGGTCTGGTAAGACGTAGTTGTTGCTTAATCTGATAATGAGGTGACACAAGTGGGATAAGTTGTATTTAGTGTCACCACCTGTAGATGATCAGCGATGCTACGATGTGCTTAAAGATTTTAATGAAGAAGCGAAGTCGTTGGACGAGGATGAAGATGATAATGATATTATTGATTTTATCACCGATATTGATGAAGCTCCATCTGTGGATGATCTCGGTGGACGTATTAATAATCTTGTAGTGTACGATGATGTGATGTTGGACAAACTATCAAATCCAGCTAGGACATTTTCTAGACGCAGACACAAAAACACCAATAGATGTTACTCAGCGATACACACAAATACCTAAAGTGATCAGAGATAACTGCAATATTTTAGTTGTGTTTAATGAAGTCGATACACATACTCTGCGAAACATTCATCTGACTTGGTGTTCAGGAGACATAGATACGATTAAATTCAAAAACTTCTTTTCAAAAGTGGAAACTACCCCACACGGACTTATCACGATAAATTTACATGATCCTCGGTCGCGATATCGTATTGGTCTCGATAAAATCTTTGGTTGAGAAACACAGCAGCAGGGAGGGCGACGACAAAATTTGAATGTCCGACGGGTAAACAAACACGCCATAAAAACGAAAACACAGACGTCAAAAATAAAGTAACAACATGAGCTAATCCAATTAGAGAAGTCTCGGTCGGTTAGAGGCTTTGGTTTGACGTTATTGATCTTATATTTTCATTTTTGTAGGAAGCTTTATTTTTCAAAAATAACCCTCCTAAAAAGTTATAGGATTCACTCTCCCTGCTGCTGAAATACAGGAAAGGGTGCTACAGGAAGCGCGCCACGCTCGCTGTAGAATTATTTGAACATGTATTCTTAGATGTTTACATTCCATATTACAACTACAGCTAAGAGAATACAGACGTTTAAAATATATACTTCGCCGTATCTTCCAAAATCTGACCAAGAAGATAGATACCAATGAAACATTGAACCAATGGCAACAAATAGCGTCGTAATCAAGTGTTTCTATACCTATATTAAGAAGAACCTCCCATCCCATTTCTGGTGATAGAAATTCGTTTCGTTAGAATACAGATAAATATTTTGTCTTCGTTTATATAAATCCAGCGTGGTATTTTTCATTCACAAACGTTTAAGAAATAATAATTACAAAAAGGTATAATATCACAATCTGTGCTCTCTGCCGGGCTATTTTAGCAGTAGAGATAACATTACGTTATGTGCAATCCAATTAAGCTGGCTACTAAGAAATCTAAAATGTTGTAAAATCATTTCTTCTCCATAATTTCAGCTATAGCCTATACGTATAAATTAATGTAAGATTTGACATGGTGTTTTAGAAACTACCACCTCACCTCGAATCAGAGTAATGGACATAGAGTCCTATCACTAGGAACAAAGGTATTGCATCTTATAAGTTAGATGAGAAAGCTCTAATCCGTATTTACATCGAGAGTAGATAAATACGTGGCTAAAATAATGATCTATAAATTTTAGTTTTGCCGTTTATTAGTAGCTTTTGGTCTAAATTCGATTAGTATGGTTTCTAATACTATTTTCCCCTCGGGATAATAAGATAAATAAACATTGTTGGGAGCGCCATCTGTTAAAATGTTTCTACCGAAACACCTAATTGCTTATACAGAAAAGTCGTTTATTAATGTACATAGTGCGATTGTAATAAAGCTTTCATTTACAAATTTGGAAGAATAAGAAAAAAATATGAGACCTAGTGAAAGCGGCAGGTATAGCCGACTTTTTATCATATACAATACCCTTGAACTGTAACGACATTGAGAGGTCTTACCTATCTATATTGTCGCAAATATCCATTGGAAGTGACTGTTCGTGGTTTTGTTATCACGTCTATCATGACTGCAGTAAAAATTTGAATTATTGAATCGCTACATATATTTAACACTTCATCATACACATTACACTTGAATTTAACACACACAGTACCCTTGATCTATACTGTCATTGGGTGGTCTTACACACTCATATTGCTACAGTCTCTGGAAGCGACTTTTTGCTGTATTGTTTGAACGTCTATCATGACGGCAGCCAGTTATTGAAGTATTACACATATCCGACTTTTTATCATACACATTACCCTTGACCTGTATTGAAATTGGGGGGTCTTGCGCACTTATATTGCTACAGCTTCTAGAAGCGACTTTTCGCTGTATTGTTAGAACGTCTACAATGACTGCAGTTCAGTTAATATTATCAGTCACACAAAATCCCTTATTTTAAAATGTGATTACTAAAACAGTTCATTGTTCTTTTTAAGTCGGATGCGGGAGGTCGCGGGTTCGAACCCCGGACGAGTCATACCAAAGACTTTAAAAATGGTACTAACAGCTGCCTCGCATGGAGCTCAGCATTAAGAGATTAATATTAGGACTGGTCGGCCTGGTGTCAGGATAATGTGACTGGGTGGGACATCATGTTACATGTCTGCGGCATGATGCTCCAGTGCTAAACATCATTATAAACTGTTATAAATTGTTAAAGCTAAGTTAAAAATCCATGTCACACACACACACACACACACACACACACACACACACACACACACACACACTTTTTCAGAGCAGGAAATAAGTATAATAAAGTTGGAATATATTAGCCGTTCATCTTTGGTAATGTAATAGTTGTAGCGGGTTAAAAGCACGTCTACACAATGCCCGTAATGGGGTAAGTGTAATTCTGGAAAAAAGACGATCGTTTCAAAACTTGTGTATTAAATTATATTACACTATGTTCCTATTGGCTGATTTAAATTGCTTTTCGTTATTGAAAAAGGGTATCTCAGTCATTTCTCTCCGTAGATAGAATGACATATACATATATCCAACTTTAGCATTTTGGTGTTTATGATTCCTCTGAAAGTTGAGCTTTCGAATATTTTAAAATATTTTTATTTTAAACGGTTGTTAACGTGTTTGTGAAAAGTTAGAGAACAGTGTTTACAAGGTTCCGTACAGTCGATGTTTGCTAATGAAGCAAAAAAGTATGAAAACTTAGCCAAATGTATAAAAATAATGTGAATTATGTGCCTCGCAGAGACACGTCGTGAACTGCCTTATCCTTTCCAAAGTCAGTATTTTGATATGTTGCTGAAATAAGAATATAATATATAAGGTATAAGTATCTAAAGAAATGTTAATACATACAAATTTAATGGTTCGTAAAATAATGAAAATCATAAAGTGCAGATAAGAACAACTAAATTTACATAAATGATATTAAAATCATTTTGTTCCGATGTACTTTGAGAACAATTGGACGTATCAAGGTATGTTCAAACTTTTCATCAAAAATATCTTGTTATACCCGTCGGATCTCCATCGGCGATGTAACCATAACGGATAAGTTACATCCCTACTTAATCTAATATGTATAGTGTTAGACATAATCTTGCAATGAAGTTGTCAATGTGATCTGGATTTGTAACGTAGCTTTAACAATTTTTCAGTCATATCGCTACCTTGTCTGCAGCGTGGCAGTTTATAATGATGTCTAGCAAAGGGGCATCAAACCGAAGACATGTAACATCTTGTCCCACCCAGTCACATTATCCTGACACCAGGTCGACCAATCCTAACACTAGCCTCTTAATGCTCAGTGCCTAGCGAGAAAGCTGTTAGTACCATGTTTGTAAATCTTTGGTATGACTCTGCCAATGTTGGAACCCTTGACCTCTCGCATCCGATGCGCTCTTAATGCTGAGCACCTAGCGAGGCATCTTTTAGTACCATTTCGATAAGTCTTTGGTACTTCTCGGCCAGTGTTCAAACCCGTGACCTCCCGCATCCGAAGTGGACGCTCTAACCACTAGGCCACCAGAGCGCTCTGCAATGAAGGTAAATTATCTTCTTTTTTTGTTCTGTCATAAGTGGTCTTTAATTTTATTTTTTCATAACTGTGTAACTGATATTAGATTTTGTAAGGGATACTATATAAGTAAGTTCTTGTTTAATATGTATCGGTCAGAACGATAGAGCGAAGGACAGATAAAGTGAGAGCGAAAAATAGAGAATGCCGAATACACAAAAGCTACTTACGTTTTCAATCTTCTGTGTGTATATATATACCAACTATTTTATTAATAGTTTGGTGCTAGGATTAATTTGAATAAATAGTAAAGTACTTGTTTTATTTCTAAATATGTACGTCCTTCTCCAAGAAACGAATTAGAAAATTATCACAATAGTTTTGTCTCTGAAACTCCACAACGTTATATGGATTAAAATTAAAAGAATGTACAGGAATCTTTGCTGATTAAACAGTTGTATTTTCTAAGGCAGTGGCATCTATTTGTGCAAAGGGCTACGTTTAGTTCACTGCATGTAAATTTTCACACAATCAGGAACTGAGCAAATGATCTTGAGTGTGGTACATGATGTTGTTAGTTAATGCGCATTTCCAGGCAATTTTAAGGTTGCATTATTAACATGGTAATGATACAAGTACATCTAACAGTACGAAGCAAAAGATCAAAACGATCTTATAGATGTTTTACATAAATCAGCAGATATATTCAATTTCGAACAGTCTTATAAAATTAAGTATGTTATATTATATTAGAATATATTATTTGGTTTTCCTGTAGCCAGTTTCAACGGTACTTTATCACATTTTTTAGCTATATGATGTATCAGATATGGGATTTAGTACGTTTCCCAAGACACAGTTTGGGTAGCCTTGGTTGGTATCCAAAACGGGAATTGTATTTAACGTGTACGACGCTCTAACAAGTGTTCCGTTGCATGTTAATACTCTAACAAGTGTTCCGGCGCATGTTAATATTCTAGCAACGACAAATGAATAGACTCGTATCCATTAAACCTGTATACATTCTAAATTACTTGTATGAATGGAACCCTGGGAGAAGGGTAGCTATCTTTAATCACAGATTATGACGACATGAATGTGAATAGATAAATTCAGTTGCACAATAGTAGTGAAGGGGGGCACCCTACGGACAATGGGAAAATACATTAAAGACCCCCCCTCCCCGGCACGTCTACGGACACGATTTCTACGGACAAAATATCACCCTGGGTACGTCTACGAACAAGATTTCTACGGACAAAATATCACACTGGGTACGTCTACGGACAATGTGAATTTTGTATAGCGACTAGCACACCATGGGTCAATATGACGTCACGGTACTGGACACTTGCAACAATGTAGCAAGTACCGTGACGTCATGCCACCTGTTTCATTTCTATACAAAGTGTTATGCATTCGCGTCCGTGTCAGTGGATAGTAGAGTATGTTTTATTTATTCGTTTTTTTTTTCCATAGATTGATGAACATCAATCTATCATACACAAATTATATAATCAACTAAAAAAAAAATTTAGGTAAGAGAATAATGTTTTTGGGAGTTAAATATAAATTATAAAATCGAATAAAACATTATTTTAGGCAAGAAAGAATAAATCTTTTCGAGGTAGTGGAGTGGCCCTGAAAAGGGCTGTTCTTTGTTCTGTTAACACCATTCCGTTAACATAGAGAGGGTCGCATAGGTCTTCTTCTCTTTCCCAAACTTCGTCTAACCTCTGGTCCATAAATCAGAACTCGCTTTAGACAGCCTTGTCTTTCCACATAGGTCCTTCTTTTCCAAACGGTTGTCTCGGTGATACTAACGATTCTCCATGCTGATCTCACATACATGGGTAAATCCATACGGAACAGCATCGACGATACTAGAGTAGAGGATTCTACGTTGGTCCACATCTTTGTGACGAGGAACAGGTGAAGGGAATGAAGTGAACCGCGTTTATTTATAGTGGAAGACCAGACCGAACCGGATTGAAATTGTTCACCAATCCCAACACGCGTTACAAAATTCAGTCACTTCGCGGAGTCTGTCTTCCAATCCGAAGAGAGCTACCTGTGACATCACATTCCCTATATAGGTGCGCTAGCGTCTGTGCGCAGTGAATCGATGCGGTATTGTTTTGTGAAACATGACTGAAACTAAGAAGAAGATGAATTGGGATGCACCGGCTTTGGAGACGAAAAGCGATGGCATAGCTGTGGCTACCAAAGTTAACACAGCGCTACTTCCTGAAGAGGTCTATTTCAACTGGGATTTAGTAGATTTTCTCTCTTCGCAAGAATATGTTCCAGTACCAGTAACTTCGCCACCTTCTCCTTCTTTACCACACGTCGAGGATTTTAAACAGAGACAGAAAGAAGAATTGGAGAAAATTTTACAGCAGCAGAAAGAGGCAGAACAAGCATTTCTCTTTGAACAGCAACAGCGAGAAAAAGAGGCAAGAAGGAAACGACAGGAAGAAGCAGCAGAGAAGAAACAAGGTCTAGGAGAGAAGGAGAACAGTGGATCTCAAACGGTAACGGTACTCTTGGACATTTTGGCTGAGCTAAGAAGTCTGAAACAAATGTATCAGACTTCTTTATTACGACCCAAGAGAAAAAGACCTTCCCGAGCCAAACAGTCTAATCAGGTTAGTACACCGGAGATACCACCTCTAATGATTTCTGCCAAATCATTAAAAGGAGCAAGTCCAGAAGCAGGTCTTGGCCGTGGTAAAGGCTTAAGACAGTTAAAGCGGATTGATCCTCATTCCTGAGTTTGTTCTAAGAAAACAACAAACGCCCAACGGTCCTTTTCAGGGCCACTCACCTCTTTCGAAAAGAGATATTATTCGTTTTGCCTCAATCAATTAAAACTCAAAACCCTTTTATTTTTTAACCCTATGATGTACGTGTGTGAGTGCATGAGTGTAGGCCTTATTATTCTAAACAATCAAAACCATGAGACACTTACGTTTTTTCAGTCTGGTCTATTCTGGTACACATTTTACAATCCAATATCACAACACAACACAACACTTTAAAAAGTTCATATACGTCTTCTGTGTCTTTTTTCTTCTTTCACTCTCTCTGTTTTCTGATATTCTTTATTTTCAAAGTTTTTGCCTCCACTTCTTCCTCACTTTTTTCTCGCCTTCTTTTCTTCTCTATCTTCTCTTTCTGAACGTGTCAGGGTTCTTCCTTTGCCGAGGGCACCTCTTCTTCTTCTTCTAATTCGGAACCCATCTCTTCCTCCTGCTCCTGTTGTTTCTTAGGGCAATCTGAAGACCAATGTCCTTTCTCTTGACAATGATAACAAGTATCTTGACTTTTGTCTCTTCTGACACTGGTCTTGCTTTTATGACGGTCTGGACATTCTGTAGCCCAATGCTCTTTCTTCTGACAGATATAGCAAGTATCTTGACCTTTATCTCGAAAGGCGGGAGAGTAGTCCGTCGGCTTGTCTGAAGAAAACTTTCGTATGACAAATCGCAAAGCTCTAATCAGAAGTTCGATTTGTGTGGGTTCTTACATCGTGCTGGTCAGCTTGAGAGTGAAATGAATACTCGGAGGGAGGGCACCAGACCTTTATAAATGCACTAAGCCTGACACGGATATAGCGTTTCAAATGTAGTCATTTCACATTTGTAAGTCAAGATGAAACGATCGCATCATTTCGTAAAGAAAGGAGAAGAAAGTAAGAGGCAGAAACGTGATTTATCGCCTCAAACAGTAGCTGAAGTCTTGGCTCAAATTCATGCCAGCGATTTTGAAGATGAGATGAGTGAACCAGAATCTAGGCCCAGAGAGTCTACACCCAGTCAAAATCCATCACCACAGTAAACCCTGAAAAGTACTACCACATTCGAGAGACGGACAAACGCTCCTCCAGAAAATTCAGAACTACGGCCTACACGTACGCAGTGAAGTTTAAAGATTTCAAGTCCGACGCACCGTTGGAAAAAGCAGAAGGGTTCATCACTGATGTGTGGGATTCTTTGTTAACCACACTGAAACGGGAATGTGAAGCCAAAGAAGAAGATCGCTTGAGACTTTCCATTCATCACGACAGTTTGAAGTCCCCCGTTTGAACCGAGATTAGCGGTCCATCAGAATTGACGCCTTCCAAAGTCATCGACAAGATTCAACACGTGCTGCAATCCAACAAGTTTCACATCACCAATGGAAAAGCGACACTGTTCATGACCCACTTTTCTCTTCCCCAAGGGACCGGACGCAAAATGGTGTTATTGGTGGACGATCCTCGCATCACCAAAACGAGCCTCGTCCGAATTAACAACCCTCAAGACAAGACGTGTTTAGCCCGTGCCATCGTGGTGGGACGAACGTATGCCAACAAGAACGACACAGCAAAATGGAAAAGAGCCTGGCAAACTATTAAAACATCTAGCAGAGCCAAACAACGAAGAGAAGCAGAACTCCTGTTACAGCAAGCTGGCCTTTCCAAAGTCACACCCTGTGGCATTCCTGAAATGCAATAACTGCAAGACGTCTTGGCTCCACGCTACACCTTGAAAGTGCACCCTCAAGAAGTGCGCGGACCGCTGTTGTTTCGAGGCAAAGATTTCAAAGACGGAAAATAGATTCACGTCCATCATCACGATGAACATTTCGATGCCATCACCAGTGTCACTGCATTCCTGGGATACAGTTATTGCTGTGAGAAATGTGACTATGGCTATAACAATCGTGAGCAACACAAACATTGCGGATCGAAATGTGAGGGATGTTTAGCCTAAAAGCCCTGTCTGGACCAAGGACAAGAACGATTGCATTGCCCAGCTTGTATGCGCACGTTCGTAAGTCTAACTTGTTACCAACAACATTTAAAGACGCAAGGTTCACAGCAGAAAAGGGCTTGTCAGCTCCTGAGATTGTGCCCTACCTGTGGACAAGGCATACGTACCAATAATGCCAAGGTGCACGTATGTTCAGGAAAGAAGCGATGTCACATTTGTCGCCAAGTCGTGGACTTGGAACACCAATGCTACATTCAAAAATACCAATCCAAACATGAAGAAGAAGAAGATAATGACCAGAAGAAAGGGAATTTCATCTTTTTCGATTTCAAATGCATGCAAGAGACTGGCATTCACATTCCTAATTTCTGCGTGGCTCATCGAGCGTGTGAGAAGTGCATCCAAGAACCTATCTTTACTCATTGCCCTCACTGTAGCAAGATTCCTGTAGGGCGTGAAAAAATCTTTCGGGCACCAAACACGCTGGGCGATTTTGCCCAGTGGATCTTAGAATCTTAGACCCTATCGACGAGACATGGAGCCAAGAAGACATCGAACGTTACGGAGATTGTCATCGCTATGCCACGGTGATAGCTCACAATTTTTCGGGGTACGATGGGCAATTTCTCCTCAGATACTATACGGAACAAAGTACCGAACGTCCTAAAGTCATTTTGAACGGAGCCAAAATCATTCCCATGCAAGTGGGTCAAGTGCAGTTTATAGACTCGATGAGTTACTTGGCCATGCCTTTGAGTCGCATGCCTAAAACATTTGGAATGACAGATGGCCAAAGGCTATTTTCCACACTTTTTCAAAACCGAAGCCAATCAACACGCCGTTCTACCCCATTTACCCGAGGCTCACTACTACGACCACGACAACATGCATACCGAACAACGAATAGCTTTCTACGCATGGTACCAAACTCACACCTCTAACCCTTTCGACTTTCAGGAAGAAATGTTAAAGTATTGTCGTTCCGACATGGAGATTTTATGGCGTTGCTGTGGAAAACTTCGAGAACTGTTCATGGAACACGGAGGAATCGATCCTTTGAAAGAAGCCTGCACCATTGCCAAAGCGTGTTCCTTAGTGTACCGCCAACGATTCATGCCCGAATGCACCCTAGCTGTCATCAGTCCTCAAACGACGAACTTTGTCAAACGTCAATACTCGGTCAAAGCCCTGCGCTGGTTACTATACTTGTGCGACAAGGAAGACAAATGGATCCAACATGCTCACGACGGAGGAGGGGAAAAGACTATCGGAACGTATTTTGTGGATGGTTGGGACTTAGAAAACCCCCAGATCGTGTACGAGTTTAACGGGTGCTTATTTCACGGATGCTCCATCTGTTACCCTCAACGCAACACTAAAAATCAGTTTTTACAACGAACCATGGAAGACTTGTACCAGGCCACTTGTCAGCGACGATTGAAGTTAGAAGAGCAAGGATACCAAGTGGTAGAAATGTGGGAACACAAGTACGATCACCGTTTGAAAACCGATCCCGAGTTTAAGCGCATCGTGAAAAGTTACAAGCTGGTGGACCCACTGAAGCCAAGGGACAGTTTGTACGCAGGACGGACGAATGCAACCTGTTTGCTGTACCAAGTCGAAGAAGAGAAAGGTGAGGAAATCAAATACTTGGAGGTGTGTTCGCTGTATCCGTACGTGTGAAAATACTGTCACATTCCAGCAGGGCATCCGCACTTGCTTACGGAACACATCAACGTGGACAACATTCGAAAATACGGATGATTGATCAAGGGTAAAGTCTTGCCTCCCACGTACTTGTACCATCCCGTTTTACCACATCATTGCCAAGGAAAACTGATGTTTCCCTTGTGCCGTACTTGTGCCGAAACGTGCAACCAAGTCCAACCATGTCAGCAAACCCATGAAGAACGTGCCTTGACGGGAACGTGGGCCAGCGTGGAATTGTTCAAAGCTCTGGACATGGGATACCAGCTGTTAGAAGTGTACGAAATTTACCACTTTCCCAAGACAGAAAAATACCACAAGGGCGACGAGACTCAGAAAGGCATTTTTGCAGACTACGTGAATGCCTTTTGAAACTAAAACAAGAAGCTAGCGGCTATCCTTCCTGCTGTCACACTCCCGAAGACCAAAAGAAATTCAAAGAGAAATACTGGGAGCAGGAAGGCATCACTTTAGACCACATCGAGAAAAACGAAGGAAGGCGATCGTTTGCCAAAGTGATGTTGAATTGTTTGTGGGGTAAAATGGCACAACGACCGTGCTTACCCAAGACGGAGTATTTGACAGAACCTTCTCGCTACTTCCAGATGATTCACGACAAAACTAAATACATGAAACACGTGGACGTCCTTCGTGAGGACTTGATCTTAGTCAATTACGAAGAAGAACTGGACTTTGTAGAAGCCGACGAATTTGGAAATGCCATCATTGGAGCTTACGTGACAGCTCATGCTCCCTTAAAACTGTACAAAGCTTTAGAACTGTTAGGAGATCGTGTGTTGTATTTTGACACGGACAGTTGCATCTACATTGATCGCCTGGGTCAACCTCACCCTGTCATGGAAGGAGACCGTTTAGGAGCCTGGGCGGACGAGCATCCAGACAACAAGATTCTAATTTTTGCAAGTGGCGGTCCCAAAAATTACGGCTACGAATACCGTGACCCTCAAGGAGAAGTACACACGGAGTGTAAAGTGAAAGGATTGACTCTCAATTATCGCACCAGTCGAGTGGTGAACTTTGGCGTCTTGAAAGAAGCCTTGCAGTCTGGACAGGATAGAAATTTTAAAGTGACCACCCAGGAACCGCAGAAGATTGTAGGTTTACCCACACATCAAATCGTTAGCCGACCCTTGGAAAAAGTCTATCAAATTGTGTACCAGAAGCGAGTTGGGCTTCCCAACCACTTCACTTTACCGTACGGTCACGACAAGAACAATTCTTTCTAGTTCAAGAGGAAACTTCTGTGCAACGTGTGGTGTGTGAGTTAGTGACTAAACTTTTTTGGAACGGTACTAAAATAAAATCGAGGCTGTTCAAAAAGTACACTTATTACCTTACACCAAGGAGGGTATAAAAACGGACTACCATGCCACGACCTTTATCATTCGTGATACAACAGATTGCGTGGAAGGAAATCAATGACACTATTCAAACGGTGGAGGATTACCAACACCTATTACGAGAACTGTGTCCATTCAGTTGGGGTCGACGTGTAGTGTGTGTCTTAGTGACTTGCTTTCTGGGATTTCGTTTACCAGCCGATTCCCTGTGGACTCTTTACGAACAGTACATACCACTCCAAAAAGCATGAAAGTGGTCCCTTTAAATGTACACGAGAGACTCATTCTGCTCAAAGCTTTGCGCTTTCATCTTGATACTTCTCAGCCTCTACGGGAAAACAAGATTCGTCAACTTTTAGGCACTGAAGATGTGTAGGACGACGTGTGTGTAGCTTGTGACTTACACCCTCACTGGAAAGATGTACGTGACTGGAAAAGTTGGGGGTTTGAGGCATGGACAAAAGAAGTGGCACACTATGCCCAAGATTTGTAATCCTAAAAAATTAAAACGTTCCGTGAAAAAAGTAACTTTTAAACCAGTGTTAGTGACAGTGCCAGAAGAAGAAGTCGTGACCGAGGAAAACCACTCTCTTCAGGACAGGACCGTTATCGACATCCCCGAAAGGCCATTCCGGGAGGACTCTTGTGTGACTGTGCCAAGGAGTGAAGTGACTCTAAGAACATTACACACTACCCCTACGATTTCACCTCTTGATCACCAAAAATGTTGTACAGAGACTTGTTTATATTACACTATGATCGTTTTGATGTGTCTTTTATTCATGTCCCTAGCCATTTGGCTTTTATGTATTTGTGTCTTTCGTGCTGTTCACTTTTAAAGATGGTAATAAACGTGTCCTGAAAAAAGTATAAAAACTCTTGTCTTGTCTGTCTTCCTGTCAAAAATGACATTCCTTACACTACTACTATTATGGCTACCTCTACTGTCTCTGCTCCCTCTTCCTCCATTGTCAAAGTCATTGACGAACACGTAGATCGTGCTAGTTGGGAGGCAGCAGCAGGGAGGGTGAACCCTACAACTTTTTACAGACCCGATTTTACAAAAATAAAGGTTCCTACAGGGGCTGAAAAATAAGGTCAATAATGATAAACCGAACCCTCCTAACAATATTATTACTGTATAGTTTAAAAAAACGGATAATAAATCGTTTTAGTTAGCTCATTTTTGTTACTATTTTTGACATTTTTGTTTTTTATGTTATAGTGCGTGTAGTTTACTCGGTAGGTCACTCAAGTTTTGTCATTCACCCTCCCTGCTGCTGTAATTAAATAATTATTATAAATATTATTAATATGGTTGTCATCGGAGAACCTCATTCAGCTAGATTAGCAAGAGAGCGACTAGAAGCAATTAGAAAATATTTACCTGTTCGTGACACTGTCAAGCAACAATTACAAGAACGACAAGAATCTCATGTTGAATTTGAGGAGGATACAAAACAATTATTTAAACCTATTACTGAGACCACTAAAGGTATTCAACCTGTGTTAGAGAAAACCGCTGAGGCAACTGGAAAAATAGCAGAGCGAACAAAACAGACAAAAAGACTTTTACGTGGACTTCCAGCTGAAATTGCTGCTGCTCAACCAATACCTGTAGTCACTGAAGCATCAGCTCCTAAACAAGATAAGGTTGTAATTGGTACTACTGCTGAATTGGAAGATAAATTTACTGTAGATGCTGTTAAAAGAATTAGGGAGATTGATGACGCAAATCTATTAGCTGTGCTTGCTTTTACTGGTTTTAGTCGGAGAGAAACATTAATGAAACCTGAAAACGTTAAAGGTATTAGAAACCGTGATCAGTGGTATAAAGCAATATATCGCATAAATACGAATTTTGAAAAAGTTAAATCTGATGATCCAGAATATCGAGATTATATAAATAAAATTAATAGTTTAGCTAAAATGCAGGAAGAAAGAGATAGAAAGGAGAAAGAAATTAAGATACAGGCGAAAGAAGAGAAGAGAAAAGCAAGAGAAGGAGCAGCAAGATCAAAACGAAAATATATAAAAAGAAAACAACCAGCTCCTGAAACAACATCGGAATTACAACCAGCTCCTGAAACAACATCGGAATTACAACATGCTCCTGAAACAACATTGGAATTACAACCATCATTATCATTACCACCGCCATTAAGATCATCACCACCAATGACAATGACAGCAACAGAAAGAGTAC
>JAECUM010042425.1:0-26061 GCA_016617855.1 Megalonaias nervosa
AATTTTTATATTAGGTTGTGGTAAACTAAAGAATTCATTCCTCTTTTTACATTCGGTCTGTGAAATCATTTACTGATTTGTTCAGGTAATATTTGAGGTGAATCATTTATTTAAATTGTTCATTAGAATTGCAAAGTGCTCATTGACTTTTGGACTAAGCACTATTTTGGGACTGTTCATTGTCCCTGGTAAAGATTTTAGTTTCACACGTTTAAGTCATCTTTAGTGAAAGCATCAATTATTCACAATGTCATCGAATGTAATGAACATTGTCTTGAATGTAATGAACATTGTCTCGAATGTAATGAACATTGTCTCGAATGTAATGAACAACATTGTCTCGAATGTAACGAATATTGTCTTGAATGTAATGAACATTGTCTCGAATGTAATGTTCCCACACCCACCTAACCTATTAAAAATATTAGGATAAAGCATTTATAGCTATCGTGTTTAGTGTGTAATACCGCGGTGGTGTTATAAATTTTGACCATGGTGGGTTGGTGTGTTGAATATATTTTCTAATATCGTTTAAGAAGAGTGTTTTCTTTTCTGAAGTGACAAGGTTATATTGTCATAATGTGTTTAATGCTTGTTATGTATTATTGCATCAACGTATCAGTAGCGCTCCGGAGGAATATATTTAGTTCCCTACTGTCAAATACATTCTAAAACATTGAGAAAAATCTTTGTCGTTCATTTCTCATGGGAAATGCAAATCATTTAACAATAGAGAGCACGTGTACCTGCATTCTTTTTATCATTTCTAGAAGCTGACACGTTTCTTGAAGAAGGCCAATGCTATACCAAGGTAAACTATATCAGTTCTGATATTTCTATAGGCACATTTATATGACTGTGCCTAATTAGATGTTCCAATTTGTAAATAAATTAATTAACGCAGCATTTTACTTTAACTTTGCAATATGATTTTTTGTTGCCATTATATATCATCTTGAATTTGATAATCTTAATACATTTTCGATATAATAGGAAATGAAAGTCAGTCAGTCAGTCATCACAGTGACCTCATTTGTTCTTACCCTCTGAATGGTCTTTGTTTACAAATGACGAAATGGAGCTCTCTCTCATGATTACTAGCTTGTCCACCCTTTGATCAACTAGTCCAGTTGCTAGACTTAGATGACTCCTTGAAATAACAATAATAATATTAATAATAACGTCATCACGCATTTAAGAAAATTATCGTTTTAATCAAGCTAATTATAATTACTGACAAAAAATGTCTGTCAAGTGTGAAATGATCCCAGGTTGATACAAATACCGAGAGTTTTGTTTCTTTTCTTTTCGATTTGCGACAAAACGATGAATGTTAGTGTTGACAGATATTGTTATTGTAAGTGAATCTACACAATGTATTGATCAAGTGATTCGTATTACGAAATATTATTTCCTACAAGACAAATGAAAGTCGAAAACGAAAAACAAGCATGTTCCGCTTTCAGCGTGGATTTCGAATTTTCTTCAAAAGTCACACGGTCCCAAAATTCAGGCAATATTGATGTCAGCATAATAAGTATTTCCAGTGGAGCATAAATGCTAGTACTTGACTCAAGAACATGGAAACATTTTGCGACTATATTAATAATTTTGTGATCCTAAGTTAGTATTGTACTTGATTAATGTTTAGCCTATGACCTTTATAGTCTTTGCCCCTGTTTCAATAAACTTATGTTCATCTCAGAGTCAATCATCGTACATATTGTTCATACTTACTTTTTATTTTCATTGTCATTTCAGCAGCAATGTAGTCAAGATTATCCTTTAAGTAAAATCTTGAATTCTTCAAAAATATTTCGGAACAATAAGAAACGCCCAATGCACATATTACCGTTAAATGGTTTAATTCTTGTCCCCTTTCGCGGACCTTACCTCTGATGGAATCTCCAATTTGGTCACGAATATCAGAAGCACAAAAATATCTAATATTAATCTGATGACAGATTATAAATCTAATTGTCATCTGGGACCTACTAACATGTAAGAAGCAGCGAGCATGCACAGTTCTGCGCCATTATAAGCATGAAGCTACATGAACACGAGACTGAAAATAAAGACGCGTAGCGAGAAATGCCCTTCCACTACAGGTTCAGATCTATCTATTGAACACAAATCTCTAGCAATGATGATTAATATACGTATTTCCTATTTCATACCATCAGAAAAATGTAATATATTTCTTCACAATATAATTTTAGGCCAGTCTTTTCGAGGAAAATTATTGATGTGTACCATACAAAATAAAAGTAACGAGCTAGTTGATGCCAACAAAAGGAGTCATGCTCCATGATTGAATCGAATTGAAATGTTTTGAAATATTAAAGCATCCTTTATATTTCTAAAAGACGATAAGGATTTATGATCGAAAGGGGGATTTATGTATTTAAAACTGCTTACACGAGGTATTAGATAAATAAGAAATACATATTTCTCAAAGCTCGAAAGGCTACTTAAAACGTGACACATATTTGTCTGTGCTAGCTGGGAAAAGAAATGGAACCAATTAAGGACTTTGCATAAATGATACAAGACTTATCTAAGATGGGCAATAATTCTTACCAGGTCCGATTCACCAAACTAGAGACAGATCAAAATGTAAAAAAAAAAAATGTATTAATATTGAAATATCGGAGATCATCGTAGAACGCACAAGACATAAATTCTACATATTTTACACACAGATTTTTTCATCAGAAGAGGAAATCCTGAAAACAAAGTTTCAAAGCAAATCATATGGACATCATGAATAAAATGATAGAATCCGAATGTCAGTATTGATATTATTACCAGGAGACTAAGTCGAAGTCAAATAAAATTTTATGTAACTCACATTCTTATATTATTTTTCCTGTTACTGCAAATTTCTTCGACTAAAAATGCAATTAGATTAAAGGTTCGCAATTCTGAAAACTGAGAGATCAGAATCCAGCTATGTTTTTTTTATAAGAAAAGAAATATAATAAATATTATAAGATTTATCTCTTCCTAACGTTGTTTTCTAAGACGATGATGATGATTTTTGTTGTTCTTGTCCAAGCAGGATAGCCCCTGTGAAGAAACAGTCTCTATTTGTATCTTGTATATGGAATTTCGAACTGTGATTTGCTCTCTACCCCTCTAAGGTATAGATCAATTTTAGGGCATTTTAATTATACGTACTTCGGAAGACCACATGCAAGATCGTATTGCTAATAATAAAATGTAACCAGGACAGGGTACTGTTCCTCTTTTTTGTCTGGTGTGTTGACGGCTTGGTAATAATTTGAGATTAAGTATTGGGACGCGGCACGATGGCACGATATATTCGCAATCTTTCACAATTATTAGTGTGGTTGACGATCTATCTGGACCATTGGCCTACCATTATTGTTTTAGTTATGTTGCATTTCCTGTCAATTCTCGGTCAGAAGGTTAAAATAGAATTATCGAATAATTCACGCCAATTAGGAGAATATGATATATCAGCTCACGTCTGCTCTGATTAGTTGATTATTAATATACCTAATATAATCACAACAAAGGCGATATCATCTTCAGCATGTCGGTTTAGTATTCAAAACAAACATTGCAGCAGTGACAAGAAAGGATATTTTTTTACTGTTGCCTTTCAGACAACTGGCGATGACCTTGTTGAAACGAAGTATGCGGTAGCTATCGAAAAGTTATGCCAAGTAATGTTAAGACTTGTGTTTCAGCCCAGGAAGAAAGAGAGAGAATAAGAAAGATTCATTGACAAATGCCCTTTTTAACAGAAATGGTAGATTAACGTAAGACGCCGTGCACTTTTGACTGAGTCTCTGTTACGAACTTTGAGGAAAGTCCTTATAACATCAGCATCTGATTGTGGCATTTTGCCACCTGATGAGCCGCCTCACCGTACAGCACAGCAGAATGAACCACATCAGACCAGTACAGTACTGTACGGCATTTTCTGCCCGATTGATAATGAGAATCAATACAAAATCTTTTCAGGATACTGAACCAAACAGAACCTGATCAGCACGCGTACATCTACAATTAAACTTAGCTGGAAAGAACATAAATAACTTCACTACCAATCCCTTTCACAAACAAAATAAGATATAGAGCTAGATCGACAAGAAGAATCGGTAAATGAGGCATCAACAAAACAGGCTGCTGATGTGTGTTCAGTCACATGAAATATTGTTTACTTGTTATAGTTCTGGACATTCTGATCATTATCAGATATTCATTGCAGTTGGACTGATGTCATATCGTCTTCTAGTAATGCTGAGTAATGTATTAAATAGACAGTGTTGTTACACATCAGACAAGGAGACAGAACCATACACAGAAAACATACCGTTTGCACATGCGCAGAGCATCAGCAAATGTACTATAGTCTACGATCTGATTGATTTAAGCGAATGACCGTACTCTGCATCTAACAAATATATAATATCGTTTACTAACTATTTGTAGAATGTTAGTACCATCTTGACTTAACACATCGTATTGTATCAGTTTATAGCAACAATGCTAAATATGCAAATTTGCCTACGTTGAACATTATCCACAGATTAGTGATGGTCTATAAATAAATTTCGGCTGTATGTATTGATAGCAATTGGATGTATTGATAGCAATTGGAATGCGAGTTGGCCACCTGTCTGAGAGCAGGTCTAGGGCTCATGAGAATAGGACAGCTGTTAGGGGGTTCGACCTAAAATCCGTTATCGACATGTACTGGTTGAGCTCGTCTCAGAACCATTCAAACCTGCTTACTGAGTGCAAAACTGGTGGTTACGATTCTGTTATGCTCCCTGGTTGCTGTGCGGGTAACATAGCAAGGCTTACTATGTGGTTGCCAGACTGGGCTTTTGCTATTTACATTTTAAAAACCCACATAACTAAAACAGTTGGTTTTTTAAATATATGTCTAGTTGCATAATTAAACTGAAGATGTCTATAGCAATGACCTACACCAAAACAAATGAAATAAAGCTGCAATAAACTTTAATAAGCCTTCGAACTCAAACAGACGAATAAAGAAATATTTAAACAGTTAAAAAGATGTGATGTGATTATGATTTTTAACGTAGCTTTAACAATTTTTCAGTCATATCGCTACGATGTCTGCAGTGTGGCAGTTTATAGTGATGTTTAGCACTGGGGCATCATGCCGCAGACATGTAGCATGATGTCCCACCCAGTCACATTATCCTGACACCAGGCCGACCAGTCCTAACACTAACCTCTTAATGCTGAGCGCCAAGCCAGTTAAAAAGAATCTAATTTAAAGATTCATTCAAAATAAACGCAAATAAGTATAAAGTTTAGCTTCAACACAAGCAACAACAATATTTGAAGATCATCAATACAATTAATCAATGTAGCTCAGTTAGACTTAACAATCGAACTATTGAAACAGCCTACTCAGGAAGAAGTAAAAGCACACGCATTTTCACCATATAACTAGACCAATGAGCATACTCAGCATGGGCAAAATGGGTAAACTCACTGGGCCAATATTTGGCATCTTGCATACCAAATTTGGGCAAAAAATAAGCAAAATGCAAGATAGATGCTTGACAGAATCGAATGTCTAACATTGCACACAAATAAATGCAGAACGCTCGGGGGAAATAATACACAGCTTCTTGAATGGTTTAGAACAAATAAGCTTGTATCAACATAAACGATAAGGATAATAACAGTTTTGCGGCACCAGTTGTAAATACTCTCGAGAAAATTTCTCATAAACCAACAAAAACCAATCTGGACAGATATAATCATTGGCTTCAACGATTTCCGGTAAGAAAAGAGTACATTATAAAAATGCAGCATGAACTTAATACATATATTAAACTTAAATAAAATAGTTGATCCATCTTATATTAAACTGGCTAGAATAACTGAAATAGAAAGAGACACATTTTGACATGTTATTCATACTTCAACATGGTGGCGTAATAAATAAAAAGATCGGCATGTTAGAATAAAAATATTTTCACGATTGGTGTTATGAGAGATAATTAGGCATCACAACCAGAAACAGACCTGATAAATGTGATAATTTTTTCCAACAGAATATAAAATACGATCTCGATCTCTCTCTCTCTCTCTCTCTCTCTCTCTCTCTATATATATATATATATATATAGAGAGAGAGAGAGAGAGAGAGAGAGAGAGAGAAGTTTTTCGAGATAAATTTTCAAGTTAAGCAAATAGTTGATATGTGACTTGTACTACAGCAAGCTGAAAAACAATTACAATAGTAAAATAAGACTTCTCGTGGCTTATTCGCATTCAGTGTTTATCTATGTCGAGACAGAACACATTTACTCTGACACGAAATGAAGAATGAACTTTCATGCCGCTAGTGACTCCCAAATGGACAAGTTATTTGTCAACCAACAAATAAATAAGAAGATCCCCGTATTATTTACTGATACGTTAATATATGTTCCAGTTATAGAGTTTTGTGGGTTAAGGTCAAATCTGCATTTATTCAGAGTAGTAAAAGGCGAAAAGAAAGCTTATGGAGAAACTTTTTGAAAATGTTTAATAAAAGAGAATTTATCAATCGATATTATAAATTTCTTTATTAAATCACAAGGAAAATTACCAGGAAATTTATTTACTCAGGCCTAACAATCATGTGGTGTATAACATCAAAATAAATAAAGCCGCTTAGTCTGTTTGCAAGGACACGCGATTATAACTGAAAAGAATTAAACAATACCTTTCTGACAGGTTAGCAAAAGCCAGTGTACCTAAAGTATATGTACTATTATCAAAGTGAATCTCTAAACGTATTAAAAAGTATGCTACTTTATTTTTTTTCAAAGTATATACAATTATTACACAATGTTCGTCAAACAGTTGAAATTGCTTTTTCTATTTTTGTCCCTACTCTACAAAACAAACTCCGTTTATTTTCTGTTAATTCTTTTAGTAAAGATGTACTTCTTTTGCAATCACGCACACTGATATACCAATCTGTATGCCATGAAAATTTAGTCTAGTTAGTTCAGCTGCTTTCTTTGCTACTTTGTCAAGATTCCCGGTCATCAATTCGAAAACAGAGTATTAGTTTTTTGGTAAACATCAACCAGTAGCTCTAGCCCCTGATCTAATTTATCTCGGCATTTTCATCCTTGTACAACCACTTTCTATTATATTTCGTTGTGCATATAAATCTTCGGCAGATGAAACAAATTACATGGGAATGACTTCGGTACTCATTTCTATCAGGTTTAATGCAAAAATAGGGACAACTAAGAATGCACAGTCGTAACAAATTTTCTTTTTAATCTGCTCTGATTAGCACACGCCGATGTTCTGTATCCGAGCTCTACAGTGTTAGCTTGTCCTGCTCTTTTCACAATAGAGCTGTAATTATCATTTGGACTAGAAGTATTCATTTAGTTAGAGCTGCTAAGCTATTTACCGAGAAACAAATTTACCATGAAAATGTCATTTTGCTGTCAGCTAATCAACTGTGACCTGGTTAAAAATACTGGAATAATTAACTTAACAACTTCTTCAATATACATGCTTGATGGTTGATCAATTGTGAATCTCAGTAGCTTCCTCAAAAGCGACGTGGACTTACGTAACAATATATTTCAATGTTGCAGTCGACATTTGTCTGTAATTAAAAGATTTGCTATTTATAAAACATGTACCAGTGTAAATTTGCTTTTACGCCTGTAGTTACATTGTCAAATTTTTGACAGTTAACTGCACGTAATATCAGACAATCGATTGTGAATTAAGTGAAATAGAGCAAATAGCTTTGCAATTTATTTAATATCCATGCTTGATGGGGGACCAATTGGCATTAAACACTAACGTTTCAAAAGCATGTGGTGGGCTACAATAAGAGCTAATTATTGTTCAGACGAAACTTTACTACTTTAAGCATCTCTGATTTGGGGTCGGAAGATACCAATTTATTCTAGTAAAATATGTTTCTTCGATAATACCTATAAATCATAATACCTTAGGATAACTACTACCACCTCACAAATCGAGCCCTCCCAGGCTAAAAGTTATCTGCTCACCTAGGTGGCAGTTAGAGAGATCTCCCTTGAAACCAGAATGGGCGATAAAGCCCGTGAAATCGACTGTTACTACTGGAGCAGAAGGCACGCTCTTTATATAGATGTAACTGTGGGTAGGCTGGGAGAGCTTTTCTTATACCCTCTCTTTCATGATAACAAAATGTGCCAGTGATCGTGGAACAGTATGTTTAATTGTAATTGGTGCTAACTGTTTGGAGACCAAGAGGAATTTAGATCTTAAATAGTCTGGTCACACAATCTGATACAAAAACAATTCTGATAGAGTTTTAATATATCAGCGTTATCCTTATATTGATTTCCTAATTAATATGATCCGATGTCATACGTTAGCCATTTTGAATTTCTCATCGTCTTCTTGTTTTCTTTGATTTTGTAATTATCTTCTCTATAAAAGCGTCAGACAAAGAAGTAACGTTGCGAGAAACTCCAGGCAGATAATCTCTTAACAACGACCTATAACCTGAGTACCACGGTTATGAACTTCAGCACCGTAACAATGAATAAACATACCTCTGCAATGTTTCTGGAATTTCGTTTTCTTCATGTGTGTTTCCTCTCTTTGACTCCTTTCGCGTGAAAGACGGGGAATGAGGACCTCCCATAGAAGAAGTCATGTTATTGTTGGTGTTACCTGAGCGATCTCTTCGTCTCGTAGAAAACCTACTCACAAAGGATGTATTGTTCTTGAACGGCCTCTCCCTGCCAAGAATGGAAGGCCTTTAAAATGAGGGAATAATAATCTATAAATACGAGATATGTAGATAAGATTACCCATTATCAAACTGCATATACAGTCTCAATAAAAAAAAAGTAAAGAACGGCGGTAGCTATTGAATATCACTATATTTCAATAGGTAGTTTTACATCAATATCAAACAGATCAATAAAAGAAAATACAAGTACAAAATTTTGTTGTCAGCTGAGTTTTATCTAGGCGACTGTCGCAACTTTCCATACAATGATATGAGCAATTTTATAATTGTACAGTATCTGCTAAACATTAGTAATGCTAATATTATAGAAATAAAATGTAAATGACTATGTGATGGGGTCGAAGTTCTATACTTAAAAATGACCCTATCGAAGTTCTTCAGAATTCTGCTATGTCTATCAATATTACTTACTAAAAATTTGTACGTCTCAGCTACATTTCTATTGTACCTGTTAAGATGCGTTTGATTCGTTCAGTTCATGAAAGTAGTGTACCACTGATATCAGCAGTGTTGTTAATAAAACGACGAGACCAAATAACATCCAACACGAGCGTTCTTCCTTCTTGCAGAGTTGGATGCATTCCATGGGTAACACGCGAATTTAGAGAGTTAAATATAGAAGCCTTCCCTTGGCGTCTTGTTTTACGGTCTTTCACTGTCCAGACAATTTTTCGCCAGCTTTTCTTAAAAGGTATTTATTTTTATTTTATAAAAAAAACAAAATTAAAATTTCATGTGTTCAAAATTCTGCTATTGTTCACCAGTTGTGGCTTCTATTGTGCATATGTGCACTTTTGAGGCAAGGACAGGTCTAAAACTTTTAAGAAATGCATATCCACATAGCATAAAATAAAACTCACGTTGATGGGCTAGGACACGGAATCATGTGGGGTTTCCAGGTTGCTATTGACGTTGAATTTTCATCCGCTGCATAGCAACGCCATAGACATTGAATCAAAGTGGCAGCAGGAACTCGTCTTCGTATGAGATGCTTTTGTCTCTGTTGTTGCTGAACTTTGAGAGCAAATCCTGAGCCTAGAATCCCCTGAAGGAGAAAGGTGTTTATATTAATTATATGCCAAGAAAGTGTTAGATATATCAGAAGAAATATGTCAATACAACACGGACGCCCTCGCCATCATAACGCAAGCAAAGGTAAAGTTCCAAGTCAAATATGAACTATAGCTTCGTGGAGACTGCCAGGAAAAAAATGTACAAACGTGGCTTGCGTCTCTTGATGATAAAAGCTCAGACCTTATTTTGGTTTTAATCCATGAAGTCCTTCAAAAGTTATTGGATGGGAAAAGAATGGCAAGTTCCAATTCAAACATGGGCCATAACTCCCTAAAATGTTTTCCGAAACCGTTGACATTCAAACTTGACCGATGCATCTTTTCAATGTAAAAGACACATAGCAGATTGGATTTTAATCCATGAAGTTTTTCAAAGGTTATTAATCTGGAATCGAAACTGAAGACAAATATTAAGTCAAACATGGGCTATAACTCCGTAAATTTACCCATAAATGGGTGTAAATCAAATGTACTCTAGGACTTATAAATATTAAACTTTATACGAAATTTGATTTCAGTCCACTACATCCTTGAAAAGATTTGAACGTAATGGAAAAATGGACACACTTCTATGTCATAAGGCGTCATAACTCAAATTTGTCAGAAAATGATGAAAATTGAATTTCACTTGCGCACGGTGTTTTGATATGAAACTTCGTGCCAATTTCATTTCAAGCCAGTAGTACTTCAATAGTTATGTACAAAAAGATAAATTTGTGACGGATGTGGCGATACGTAGCGTGATATGACAGGGCGGACGGACATGAGTAGGGCTTTATGCCTTCTCCACACATGTGAAGGGTGAATAAAACTAATATCTCACTAAAACAAAATACAAACTTTACCAATCCATTATTTTACTTGTAAGATCAATCATTGTGTTTACAAATCAGAACCAGAATTCGCTATTTTCTAATCTGAAATGTGATTCAGTTACTCATTTAGTCATCCTTGAACCTCATTCATTTTAATTTATAAATACAATACAGATACAACTCTTTCTTGTTATAAAAGAACATTCCATCACTGAAAACCGATTTCCAATATTTATTCTAGACGCACTCTTGCTTTATTTAGCAAAACTTAGGAACTATGGATGGTGATCATCAACGATGGGATAAAGATGGGACAAGGGATAATAACAGAGTAAACCAAATGCTGTTACCTCACGGAAGCTGGGTTACAAAGCATTATGTTTAAATTATGGATATTCTAAATTCATGAATGTGCATACTACTAGGCGTCGTCTGTCTTTAAAGATGTATTTCCACCGGAGTTCAGTAATGTCCTGTAATGGATGGTTTCTAGTGTGGTTACTAATCACCTTTAATGACTATCGTAACTCCAGATTCCAATATGACTATCTTGCAAAATTAATTTTTTATGAAAGGAAATTTCAATAAGTTTAGGAATACTCGGTAGCTTAGTGTTCTTTCTTGTGCTGAAATGCTGTTAAACACCAACCAGTCATTCAAATCTATCCAATATACAGCATATTGTAAATTAGAGGCAGTTCTTTAATATGTTAGCCGCACATATATAATAGTTCTTCATACTTACATTCTCAGTGATGCTAGTAGGATTAGTTATTTTCTCCAGATATTGAAAAATACGCATTTTACGCTTCACCGGGAATTACCACGATTTAGATGATGAAGCAAATTAGCCACATTTCTGACCAACATACTAAGGTAACACTCCTTCCCATTGCTCCAACGTCAAAACTGGTGGCATCACAATCTGCGATAAATGACCCGAAATTGTGAAGCTATTGTTATATGATGACTCTATCATGTAGAGCCGTGGAGAATTATATTATTGGGCCATCTTTTCCCATGGAGAATTATACTATTTGGCCATATTTTCCAACATTTTCCGAAATGTATTGGAACGGGAAAATACTTTTATGTTGCAGGATTTGGTGACGTTATGGGTGGTTTTATTGTCGTAAATATTGGTTTTCTTGCCGACACGTCATTTTGTTCTGACACAAAATCCATTCGTATGTTGTCCTATAAAGCGACCTGAACTGATTTGATCTGCATGAATTGCTTGACTCCGATTTGATAAATTATTTAGGCTTATTATCATCATGCAATTGTCCTAAAATCAGGTTCTAAAATTGGCATAGTTCACAGTCATAGATTTAAAGTCCTTTTGATCATGTTAAACGTATAGCATTTCTTCCATTGTTGCATAATTCATTAAACGATGTTAACAGTCTTTAAAAACAATTAGCCCTAAAATTTACTTGAGATTCGTCAAAGCGGTCACACGACAACCAGCCTAATTCCCAAAAAGCCATGACATATGTCCATGAGTAAGAGATTGGTATATAAATTTCCTGAATATTATGTTGATACAATTCAATACATTATTTTCAGCTGGTAATCACAGGCATCAAAGATGACGAATTTTTTTTAGCATTCAGTAATTTTTTTTAATTTTAAAAGATTACTCACTAAATTCATCAGGAATGCCTTGTAGGTCAGCTTTAACTTTTGCCTTTTCTGTGTACTGATATTTAAATGTTATCAATTCCAGGTGATATAGGAGTTAACTTTTGTCTTTTCTTTGTTCTGATATTTCAATATTATCAATTCCAGGTGATATACGATTTCACTTTTGCCTTTTCTTTAAATAGTATCAGTTCCATGCGATATAAAATTGATATAAATTCCACACGATCTAAAATTGATACCAGTTCCACACGATATAAAGCTGATACCAGGATTTATACAAGCAGTATAAATGTTTCTTACAGCTGTATCTTTGATACGTTGTAACATACATAATTTGGCAACTAAAGGGTTTGGCTGTGCGTGTAACCACAGATATGTAACCCACGATTTTGAACAATTCTACAAAAAGCCCAAGGCTGATGCTTTCGAGAGATCAATATAATACACAGACGCAATTAAAGCAGTGACTGAGTTGTCTTATCGGCCATTCAAACGTAAAGAGTTCTTGCCTCAGAAATGTGTATCTGTTCAAACGATGACGGACTGAATATATATGTAGCAACTAGCAATAATAGGCATTGCTCTTATATCAGAAATTTCTCCAAATGTTTTGATGAAAATTTAAATTGAATATCTCACTGTTGAAGTCTCAACCCGACGGATTTCTTTATATATTCGTGACTTTATGATGGCCTTTAGTCCGATATCCAAATTCCCATGTAAAATTAACAGTATCTAAATTATGAATAAAATAAATATTAGTGAAATCGGGAGCGGAGACAAAAAGTTATGAAACTACGAGCAAATAAATCCTTGAAAATAAAAGCAGGCAAAAATACTCACGGCCGGAAGGGCAAAGAAGGATATCCCGATAATTGCCGAAAAAGCAGCGATAATTTTCCCCAACCACGTGTCCGGGACCACGTCACCATACCCAACAGTGCATAGAGTTATCTGTAAAGAAGAGGGATTTATTTCTAAATGCACACAATGACAAAGGTACATTTTGTGCGGATACTGCCTACATAAGCCATCAACTCTAGCCTGAACTCCTTTGAAGTATCTGTCAAAGATGTAACGGATCACTCTCCTATCGAATATGTAAAACAGATATGATTTCATTAATACTTCATAATATAAGGTATCATAAATTCATCCTCATTATGCATTGAAATGCTTATGTCACTATACCATAATATGTAGCTCGAGTTGGAATTTGTCATTATTTTTGTTCAAAATAGAATATTTACAATGAATGTGAAGGACACTATAAATATTGACGGTAATGAAGCAATAGTTACTTACATAGAATATGTCAAACAGGGATGACGCAATTAGGCTTCGCACTAATATACAAAGTATGATGTGTTCTAAATCATGTATACCACGGTGTGTTCTAAATTATGTATCTCTCTCTCTCTCTCTCTTTCTCTCTCTCTCTCTTTATATATATATATATATATATATATATATATATATATATATATAGAGAGAGAGAGAGAGAGAGAGAGAGAGAGAGAGAGAGAGAGCCCAAATGACTAATTGGTTTTAATATCTGCCAATGATTTGGTTTAGATGACTAATTGGTATTAATTGGTATTAATATATGCTGGTAGCACTCAGGGCAAGATTAACCCATAGTCTAATACGGTTAAAGCCCTAGGCTCTCATATCATGTAGACCCTCGTTTAGGCCGTCCATTCCAATACGTAATACATACTTAGGTCCTTGCCCCTTATTAGCCCTATGGCCCACATAATCTTAATCCGGATTTGGTATCACTGAGTTTTTACTAGTCCGAAAAGATTACAATCCCCACAACAGCAATGGAACTAATTCTAATCAATCTGTCAGACAAAGGTAATGTTTTGTTTTGTTTTATTTTGGGTTTGTGGGGGGAGGGTAATACAAAATAATGCATTTATGCTTATCATGACAATTAACAAAATTCTCCTCACATCAATTGCATGGTATTTAGGGCATTATGTAATAGGGACGGTTAACGATTTATAAAAGCAAGGAGAACTACCAGAGTGACAAAATTTACTAGTCCTATGGTAAATGTTCTAACCTACTGGCATAGTTTAATTTCGAGCCCGTCTGTGTATTCTACACAAGGTATCTCATTCTTCCAGGCACTAAATGCTTTTGTCTAATCAGTTTATTTCTTTTTATTCCATGCCTGGAAACACAATCTGAACGGCACCTGCCAATAGCGAATCCAATATGCAGGATTCAGTATCATCAATGTTAAAAACAGAAATTCCCACATGTTCTAGTTTAACTGACTCCCCATTACGGTCATTACTCTGATAAGAGATGTACTGTATCTATCAAGGAGTTTTATTGATTCCATTACTGTAATTACTATGATAAGAGATATACCGTTTCAAACAAGGGATTGACTAATTAAATTACGTATATCGAGCACAAATATTTTATTATTATAAATGTCAGTAATTGAACTATGCAGTGTCAATTACAAATTGATATTGAGGTCGATTTTGCCGATTCTCGTATGGGTGGATTTGTAAATGGCTCATATGCAGTTGGGGTTTTTTTCGGCTTGCACGTCCACGTGGTCTTAATGTTGACACAAATAAAGTTAAGCACCATGAACTTTTGTATGTGATCACGTATTTCAGAAGGTACAGAACGTACAAATCATCATACCTTAACATGTGGCCTTGCCACCGACTCAAGGCAAACAAGTATCAAGTAAGTGCCAATATCAATTAGCGGGCAAGGTGTCTCTTTCCAGCAGCTAAATGTATTATTACGCTTGTAATTTTATTTGACTTTATCTGGTGTATAAAATCTTTTCGTTGTCGAAACTTCCTTTCGATTGGACGATGAAACAAAATAAGATACGATACTGTATATGAAACAAGATAAGATACGACACTTACACGAAACAAGATAAGATACGATACTGTATGCAAGATTTACTCTTATTGTGTTATCAGTTATATTTAGGCCTTTTCTTATAATGTTCAAGTGTAGTCAAGATTTCAGTTTTGGAGCGATTAGCGCCGGTGAGTCGGCAAACAATTTTTAGATAAGGATAGGAAACGGTAATTTGTTAATTAATAGAGTCTCTGTTCTTATGAATGTCTTATCATGAGTTATTTTCCTTTAAATGCGATCTGCAACATCAGCAATCTTTAAATCGTGAAAATGAACTTATTTATTGTTATGGTTTTCCTTCATCTGTCATTGAAGGCAGTTTACGTATACCGTTGAATAACTTTTAATGTATTGTCTATTCTAAGGGCAAATTGACATCTGAAAATATGATCACGAAATTTGTTTCGTGAAAAAAGACAATTTATTATTTGTGTCGTATCCTCCAAGAGAAACGACTCTTGTCGCCAATTTGCATCCAGCTTGTAATTGGCAAATGACTGATTATTCATATACTTAATTTGCGTCATGGTAAATCTTGAGATAATTTTGCCATGTTAGAAATAATCTAGATTTAAATTACCACAGCAATCTTCCTTTCTGTTAGATGTCATCAAGATCTTTTTTATGTATCTCAATGTACTGCATTCACTCCGACTTAAGACGTTCCGTATTGCTTCCAGCTTTGTTTGAGACATTTGATTGTCATCTTATTGCACAATATGTGATTGGACATGAATTGTCTAAATCATCTTAGTCCTCTCCGGTTTCGTCATGTCGCTTTTTGCAGCTGTATTGTCGTGTACGGTTTGATACATTATATACAATTTGGTTTTTAATTTAACAATTTAACAAACCGTACACCAAACTATAAATACAAATGGCGACCTTACGAAACCGGAACTACACCAAACATCGGACGTTGTAGTACACACAAACCATAGATATGGCCCCTTTTCTTTTAAATTGTGGTAGCTCTAAGTTACAATCTACTGACGTTTAGCTGACAAATGGCGTTGCATATAACATCTTTGGATAAACCTAAATGTCTGATAAGCAAATATTGATCAAGACCATTATAATGTACATTGACATTCAAATTTGTCCAAGTTACTAATTGATAAACGATTACTTTAACCTAATTAATGAAATTATACCCGTGAAATCTCTAAACCACTGCGCCGGGTACACGTCGAGCTATTCGTTTCGTGATTAAACGCATAGCAATACAGCCTAGGGTCAAACCACCATTGTTAGATCAACAACTGCAATTTTCCAGAACCTTTTCAGGTGAATTGTATACGAGTGAATTATATAAGAGTAGCTCGGTGAAAAGCGTATTAAATAAAAAAAATTACTATTGTAACTGATCTTCTTTTCGAGACACAATGGCGGCAACAACGATTGGTCTAGGACGGTCTGAGAAAATAATAGAGATATTATATATATATATATATATATAGAGAGAGAGAGAGAGAGAGAGAGAGAGAGAGAGAGAGAGAGAGACCAAAGAAGATTTGGTCTTTTGGACCGATATTTGTTTTCATTGTGTATAAAGTAAATATTTCTGTATTGTTTACTTGATGATCATGATACTTACAGTTATTAGTAATAGCAAAGAATTAAAATGCTATCTTTCTTCTACTGTGTTTATTTTTTTTGTTTTGTGGGGGGGGGGGTTGTTTGTTTCAGAAAAACATGCAATGATATAAAATCTACAATTAAACCTTTACCAATAATGAAGCATAATGGCATAATGCCAGTTGTTTCCAGTAAACTGAAAAGATGGGAATATCGCCAGCCGTCCAGACATCGATTCAAAGAAGTATGCTAATTGACCATTATTTGCGCGGTACAGAGTTAGCTCCCCTTTAGTACGGGCGTACGACATTGTTCTGTGCATATTTCGCCTTGAAGAAAATACGTGTAAAATAAATTGATCAGACGGTCATGTCATTATTTATAGTTAAATCAGAGGTTCTCGAAATGCCGTTAAAAGCCAAATATACAGACTAACGTACTTAATGTATAATGTAATTGACGCCTTCATACCAGGACGTGCACACATCAAAAATACAGATGTCCCCGACATTAATTGTGATTAAATCAACGTGTCGTAAAAATAACAAATAAATCAAACAACCAAAAGTTTCCTAATTCCTCTCAGCAAACAACAATATTTGAATTTTTTTTTTCTCGATCCATCGATTACCATGCATATATCATTAATAGTATAATTGTTTGTTTATTTGTTGTTGTGTTTTTTGGGGGGGGGGTGTTTTGGATTTTTGGGTTGTTTTTTTTGTTTTTTTTTAAAGATTCCAACAGATGGCCGGTCATTTAATAATCTATAGCAAATTACCTAAACTAGAATGTCAACATTTATTGATACGTAACTGCCGCATACATACGAGTGGCATCTAATACTTGCGACAACTTGTATGAGGGTTTCATATTTAATCCAGTAATTTGTAAACTATAAATTGAATTTTATGAGAACAATGCCAATGGGGTTTGCATTTATGCAAGATTTTTTTAAATAAAAAAAATAGTATAAACAGAAATCTCCATGTTTGGCCTTTAAATGGGTTTCATATTAGACTCTTTTTGAATATGACTCATACCGATATCATATAATATGCCTCATACAGATATCATATAATGTGCCTCATACAGATATCATATAATATGTCTCATACAGATATCATATAATATGCTTCGTACAGATATCATATAATATGCCTCATACAGATATCATATAATATGCTTCATACAGATATCATATAATATGCTTCATATGCATATCATATAATATGCCTCATACAGATATCAAATAATATGCCTCATACAGATATCATATAATATGCTTCATACAGATATCAAATAATATGCCTCATACATATATCATATAATATGCCTCATACAGATATCGTATTAAACCGGTCTTAGTGGGTTGCCTACTTGATGATGTACGCCATAATTAGTTAATTGCTTTTTCTTTTGCATAGTAATCTTGAACTCCTGCAATATATAGAAACAATTAGCTTAATTCTTTATTCATGTTTTTATGATCGCAAGAGTGTTTCTTTCATAATTAATAACCGCATTGATGTGCGATTTTGAGAGGCGTTTTCTTAAGTGCATTTACAGTGAAACGGATTGCAAACTAGTATTGATACTATCGTACGCATCAATCATAAGAGATAAGAACAATATCAGTTACTGGTACTAATATGAATTATATCACAGTGACTTTATTGATAAACTGTCTGAGAAAATTTATGAGACATAGTACCTTGAACGAGGGAGACTTCCAGCTATTACAGTTTCTTTTGTTTTTAATTTGAGAAATGGGACACCGTATAAAAATAAGACCCTACTCGTTTTAGTGTGGGAATTGAAACACTGTCCAAAAATATTAGTTTTAGTGTGGGGAATAAGACATAGTTTAAAACAATCTTTTATTTTAGTTTGTATAATGGAACATTGCCAGAAACAACTATTAATTTTAGTGTGGGGATTGGACGTTGCCTGACAAAACTATTAATTTTAGCGTGGGGAATGGAACGTTGCCCGAAATAGAAACAATTATTAATTTTAGTGAGGGGGAATGGGACGTTGCCCGAAAGAAACTATTAAGTTTAGTGTCAGGAATGGGATATTGCCCAAAATAATTATTAATTTTAGCGTGGGGAATGGAACGTTGCCCAAAACAGAAACAACTATTAATTTTAGTGTGGGGAATGGGAAGTTGCCTGAAACAACTATTAATTTTCGAGTGGGGAATGGGACGTTGCCCGAAACAACTATTAATTTTAGTTTGGGGGAACTGGACGTTGCTCGAAACAACTATTACAGTGTGGGGAATGAGACATTGCCCGAAACAACTATTAATTATAGTGTGGAGAATGAGACATTGCCCAAACCAACTATTAATTTTAGTGTGGGGAATGGGACGTTGCCAGAAACAACTATTAATTTTAGTGTGGGAAATGGGACATTGCCCAAAACAACTATTAATTTTAGTGTGGGGAATGGGACGTTGCCCGAAACAGAAACAACTATTAATTTTAGTGTGGGGAAAGGGACGTTACCCGAAAACAAAATTTGAAATAGGAAGCCTTTCATGTGTTCTCCAAACTTAGCAGAAGGCATAATGTCCAAGAAACACTTTCCAGATTGGTATTTTTGAAACGTTTAGAATGCGCAATGTACTTGATTTGCACCTCATAGTGCATTCATTTAGATCAGAATTATTCATAAAGAAGATTTTGAATATGTATTCTGCATAATGCAAACAGCAAATCCTAGTCTGCGGTGCTTCAATATGCAGGTCAAACGGCATCTTTGATTTGTGCTTAAACAACACACATACACACACGCACACACACATATATATATATATATATATATATATATATATATATATATATATATATATATATATATATATAGTATGTACACTGTATCAATGATATACCACAAGATGTACAAATTTTTCATCAAAAGGAAACGAGGCTTGCCGAGTCTCCTTTTAATGAAACATTTATACAACGAGTGATATATCATTGATACAGCGTACATACTGTACAGATATTTTATTTATATCGCATACAAATACATATCTTTGCCCTTTGAACGGAGTTAAGATTTACTACAGGCAGCTGTGTATTGACCGAGCGAATGAACTCCTCACATCCCCGAGTGTGTCCGCTACGAAACGTAGTTCTATGCCTTTTGAGGCTATTCACAATCGTCTTTGCATATTGATAAGTTGACTCTAATTTTCTTCACATTGATTAAATCAATATAATACACATTTATGATTTAAACACGAAAGATGGTTTCAATAATAAAAGTAGAGCACTATAAACACTTGGTTAGCTACGCCATTCACATGAACGCTACGCCATTCACCTACCGGCTCATGGAAATTAATGTGGAATAGAAACTAAGCGAAATGACGAACCAACAAGAGGTAATTATAATTAAAATATGTTAATATATTTACAGTTGATCTAAGTCATTATTCTGCTTTAGTAACAGTACCACCGACGACAACAAACTCTCTCTGTCTCTCTCTATGTCTCCCTCTCTCTTTGTGTGTGTGTGTGTGTGTGTGTGTGTGTGTGTGTGTCTCTCTCTCTCTCTCTCTCTCTCTCATCCTTTGGTCGGTTTGACTTAACGTTTACCATCATTCATAAGTCCGGAGATATCGTGGGGTGACACAAACGAAAATCATCTACGTTCGTCATTTCATAGATTTTAGCCCGTATCTTGCTACGATGGTCCAGAGAGAGAGAGAGAGAGAGGCCTTTTGACATTTTCATATTTAATTAATAATAATCGACTTTTTGAACATTATAGTATGTTTAAGAAAAAGTAACAAAAACAAAACATTAAATACATCACATTATGTGTACCATGTAACCGAGGAATTTACTGTATAATGTCGACATGGTTTGCAACTTTTTATCATTGATAAACACTGTAGATAAATCCCAAGGAAAGTGCACACGTATCGTTACGACGAAACATGTTCTTGTAGGTTATTTGGTGTAATTTCTATTTTAAGGTTTTAGTCCAGCCCAAAATTCCTTTTCTCTCTTACTCCACATTTCTGCGTAGTTTGTCCGTTATGCATGAGAGGGGAGGAGTGAACAGAAATCAGAAAGGATTGTGATTAAAATATGTACCATATCAAATTCATTCAGAAAACGAGGATTACTCATACTTTTTATCGTTATTTTCATACGTCACTAATGATTAATGTGTGGAAATTCATCATTGATCTAGAATCAACAGCAGCCGATGGCTAGAATATTTATATATGCGTATTACTGCGCCATGGGCAGACCACAGTTTGATATACCAATAGTATTGGCATATCAAATTGCTTTATACCAACACTTTAAATGCCATGTTAGTTTTAATGTATGTGGTATATATATATATATATATATATATATATATATATATATATATATATATATATATATATATATATATATATATATATATATGCCATTGGACCGCTGTGATGAATTTGGCTATATCCCACTTCCAATGTGAAAACCAAGTTTAGTCTGTTTTAGTGCAGGAAGGTATGACAAAGGTGGCCCCAACGTATCTATACGTGCAATTTAGACAATGTTCCTTTTATTGCATAAAACATTATTTCCACTAGAGTCATAAAGAATAAAAGCCCAAATCATAAAACATTAAACCTAATTGTCACTATGGAAATATTCAACTGTTCAATCAATCATGTGCAGCGACATTAGATGATGTCAAAATGGATTAAATTAATGGATCTCATTGATGATGAAATCTTCAGGCTTCCAATTAAAGTTACACTGAATTTATAAACTAACAGTATCGGAAGATATCAATATAAACTCTAATCACCTACACTACCTCACCGCGACGCCAGCCGTTTAGACAATGGGAGACAATTTTCCAATGGCTGGTCCAAGATCAGCGAAGAGGTGTATTTCTTTAAGAAATACTTACTAGTATATATGGTGTTAATTACTTGTACCCTAACCCATAGGGGTTACAATTTGTCATGATAAAGAAGTATCTAAACTTCGGTGTTTTTTATGTAAACTATCACAACCATGCACACTGGCATCGCCTGAATGACCTAGAATACAATCTCCAGAATGGGCAGCACATAGAGTAACGGCACTGTGTTAGGTTAGTATTTTACGGTACATCATATGCCCATCAGATGTGAGAATATTCATTTAGGCAGGACAAATTATTACAGGTGTGAGAATATCCATTTAGGTTCGACAAAGTATTACAGATTTTGAGAATGTTGATTTATGTAGGACAAAGTATTATAGGTTGTCGGACAAAGTATTTTGAGTTGTGAGAATGTTCATTTACGCAGGTCAAAGTATTATTAGATGTGAGAATATTCATGTACGCAGGCCAAATTATTCTTAGATGTGAGAATATTCATTTACGCAGGTCAAAGTATTCTTAGATGTGAGAATATTCATTTACGCAGGCCAAAGCATTATTAGATGTGAGAATGTTCATTTACGCAGGTCAACGTATTATTAGATGTGAATATTCATTTACGCAGGCCAAAGTATTATTAGATGTGAAAATATTCATGTACGCAGGCCAAAGTAATATTAGATGTGAGAATATTCATGTACGCAGGCCAAAGTATTATTAGATGTGAGAATATTCATTTACGCAGGAAAAAGTATTATTAGATGTCAGAATATTCATTTACGCAGGTCAAAGTATTCTTAGAGGTGAGAATATTCATTTAAGCAGGACAAAGTATCATGGGCCTATAAGGTTTGAGAATGCCGATTTAGGAAACGAAAACAATCCATGCTTAAGGAATGTATATTTTCGAAGCACCGTAGTTTTGATTATTTAAAGAGTTTGCAATAGCTTCAGTTCAGAAATCCACGTAATTTGGAACTTTGCAATTTGTCTAATAAAATAGTTTATTTTCTCTAACATTAACATTGTTGTCTATGGAAAATGACTTAGCGATCTGAGTCATATAACACTACATGCATTATTAATTAGTAATAATTTCAAGCGTTTTACTCAAATCTCAATGGTTACGAATTACAGTTTGATTAAAGCAAAAGTTTTATAAAATAGAGAAATCTTTTACAGGACAAAATTGCCAGAGCTAATCGCTATTGCAATTCTCGCACGTTTTATTGCGGATATTTTTCACAAAATTTCGAGAACAATGTAAGTTGTATTCTTATACGTTGCATATAATGAAGGCCTGAGCCAACATTCAAAAAGATCCGCAACTTGTGAGCACATAAACTCAACTTTTGGCATTAAAAACTAAAGAATTGAAAAGATATCTATATAATTCTGAAAGCTACGATTTAAGGATTTGTTAAAAAAAAAAGGATATTTGCTTTTATGATTATAAAACATATATGATGCAATCCAAAAGCATCATACTTGAGCTTAGGTCGGTACAGAAGTTCAGACGTTTTATGAACATGGGGCGTGATCCATTATTCTGGGAGTAGCTACAGACAAAAAACTCCTGTTGGATGGCTACTCACCACACCCCACCAGAGGGCGTCCGGGAACGTTCCAAACTTCTCTTTGTCGTGGTCTTTTTCTGCCAAGTACACCAGAAAGGATGAGAAGAGAAGGCCAAGAAACCCGATGTATACCGTTGTCAACAGTTCCTAGAATTTAATATATATATATATATATATATATATATATATATATATATATATATATATATATATATATATATATATACATACACACATTAACAAACATACATACATACATACATACATACACACACGCATGCATGCATGCGTGCGTACAAAAATACATACATACATACGTACATACATACTGATAGAATTAATTAATTAATGAACCGAAAGAAGGTATGTCCATATTTTTAAAGAAAGAGAGAAATTAATTAATTAATGAACCGAAAGAAGGTATGTCCATATTTTTAAAGAAAGAGAGAAATTAATTAATTAATGAACCGAAAGAAGGTATGTCCATATTTTTAAAGAAAGAGAGAAATTAATTAATTAATGAAGAAATGAATAAAGAGACAACCAGCTACATGTACAGCTACAAATAAGGAAAGAAAGCATACTACGGTTTCATAATAATGCCTCTTACTCGTCTGTGAGCCCAAACTACGGAAGCCAGCAATTTCCAGGTTCCTGCCTTTCTGTCTACCCGCACCATACGTAGAATCTGGAAAAAACGGAGCCCTTTCAGGGTAGAGGCGGCAAACATCTGAGTTGTACTACCCATGATAATTACCATTAGAGATGCTATAATTATCACAATATCTGAAAACAGAAAGAATTCAAAGTTTATGTTAATGGAAAGATAGATTGACAAATGGTCAGACAGACAGACAAACATATAGATATATATATGTGTGTGTGTGTGTGTGTGTGTGTGTGAGAGAGAGAGAGAGAGAGAGAGAGAGAGAGAGAGAGAGAGAGAGCAGGGGGAGAGTCTAACTCTAAATGATTTATAAAACGTCCATAATACCAGGCTGAACATTTGGAACGCACATTTTAGGTATTTGTTTCTTGTGTATCATTAAACTTTACTGGAAATTATAGGGTTCATATATAGGGTTTACTATAGCTATTTGTCAATGTTTCGTCTGGTATGTCCACGGTTTACATTTCCTAATTTCCCCCTTTTGTGGACTTTTAATGAATATAGATGAAAATAACGGCGTGCAGGCTCAAGGGCATTATCTTTTGCAGGCATAACATTTCCAATATTTTATGTAATAATTACATTTTGTGTAGCGTGCTCTGCCATCCATTTTCATGCGTCAGAGGAGCGCCGAACCGGACATCAGAGTTATTTATAACTTAGATGTAATTTTTATGACGTTTTAAAACGCATTTCATATTGACTACATTAAACATGTGGGATATTATGTCATTCCATCTAACAGGGAACAAGCTTTATTTCAAGATATATAAATGCATATTTTTTACCTTTCGAGGCGGTTCGTTAATGGTGTTGGAGTACAATATCTGCTTATATTATGTAATAAATAACATCATATGAATGGTAGAAAACTCCTTGAATAATTCTTCGAAGCTCACAGAGCATACAGGGTTAAAGACAAATCCTCCCCCCATGGCAAAATTACCCTGGGGCAAATTCCCCCTTGTACAAAATTCCCCCTGCAAAACGAAAGCTAGGATAATCCCCTCACATTTCTTCATTTCTTCCTCTAGGGTGCGTGTACAAAAAAGCTCAGCCATATTTTAATGGATAAACATGAAATCCCATAATTAAATTAAACATGAGGTATACTGATGATATGTCACATTTATTTGTTTTATTTCCCTATCCCGTTTCAAAATAGCCCAGTATATTTGTGACGGTTTAAAAAGTTTAAAAATTTTACTGTCGGAGTGGATTATGTCCTATCTTTCATTTTGCTTGGGGGTGGGGATTTATTTTGAGGGGATTTTGTCCTACACCTGAGCATACAGTGTATTGGACTTGTTTCGTAAGTTTTATTTCATATAGACACTATATTTCGTCAGTATAATATTGGAACAAAACGGCATAATGACTAGAAAGAGTAAACAAACATCATCAGCCATTCCACTGACTTAACAGTGGCAATTGGTGGCAACGCATTTGGTGGCAACGCATTCAGCATCAAATACCCACAGTCTCTAGGATAATCCGTATTATTTGAATCTTCTTGTTATTCATGGCAGACGGGTCTAAAATCATAACAATTTGTTCACAATTAAAGTGTTAGATGCAATCCCTTCCTGGAGAAAGGGCCGCTGATGCTGTTCATGTGTCCCTGATCAATTTCCTCATTTATTACAAATCAAGGAGCGCTTAGTTCCACCTGCGTTTGAAAATAAAGCTCTGTCCTTTTTTAGCTGTTTATAATGAAAGGACCTGTGAAATTATGCTTATATTCATGACAATAAAATGTCTCTTAAAAATTCATCTTCATCCCCCAATAACCCGTTCCATTTTATTATCAACATATAAGTATGATAGCTTAATGGAGAAAATACATCTATATTCTTTTCCTGCGTGAATCGCTTCATTTTGCATTTGCTTGTAGCAGTCGGTACTCAAAACTGAATCTCAGATATATTAACGTTCTTTGACAACATGGTGCTCAGTTCGGTGGTATCTAAGGTATCGCATAAACGACTGTTAAATGCTTGAGTTCTTATTTCAACATACTTCAAAGTGCTACAAACAAAGAGCTACAACTAAACTTGGTAATTTAATTTTCCCTGAACAACCAGTAACTAGTCAACGCATACTAATAATTAAATGGGAA
>JAECUM010042426.1:0-13893 GCA_016617855.1 Megalonaias nervosa
GCACTGTGTGTCACTACGAACAAAGACTTCACTTGATAGTTAATGTACGTATATACACATATTGTCAACTTTACTTGTAGTCAATGGTGCAGGTAGAGCGTCAGTGAAGTCTCAGTATGTAAGAAACAGAGCATACCTGAAAACTTCCAACAGAATTCCGACTAGCACAAAAGCACAAACACCAGAACAGAAGCTCAGTGCAGATGTAGACGTGAATGTCTTTATAGCGTCTAATACGTTTAATATCAGCCGCTCAAATGGACATGTTATTTATTGATCCGCACAGAGTTATAGGGCTTGGCCAAGTGAGGTGATTTTCCCTTTTGAATGAGATACAGCTCGTTATGATTTATAGGGTAACCTGTCTCGAAATAGGTTTGATGAGTAATGATAACAACCTGATCTGAGAGGCCGGACAATTTCGCATGTAGACGAAACTTTAGTGCAGTAGAAAATGCATAATATTCAAACACGTCCTTGAGAACCATTTTGATAAATTGGAAGATACGACGATCACTTCTTCGGATCTCTCATGCCCCGGCAAAACAATCTTTCTCAATCATGCAAACATTCAATTTCGAAATTAAGCGTGTGGAATGTATAAATCATCGTACGATAGATAAGCATGTCCTATAATACAACACGAGAGTGTATATATTGGAAACTAACCGTGTTTTGTACACAAGTACTTATGGTCAATAATGGTGGCATATGTTCCTTGAACAAATTTAACGTGGTCTCTTTTGGAGGGGAGGGGGTGCAAGGTTCAAACGAATCATTCGCGATGCATTAACAGGCTTTCGTTGGATAAATGCTTTCTTTCCTTAGCGGTTGTAAAGATTTGTGTTATGTTTGACATGATCTTTCATCGATTTCTCATTCTTTTTTTCGGGTGGAAGATTTTAGTTTTACACTAGAATATATACGCAGTTGTATTAACATTTTTGACACTTAACATGAACTGGTAAACATGCAAACCAAATTTTGGCGTGGAATGATCTTTATGTGACGAAGCCTTGTGAAAAGAGAGAAAATTCCCCTCAATGAACTGAGGACAGCTGCCATATCATTACGTTTTTTTCGTTCATGACACGGTGCCAAAAACAATAACTTTTAGTTTGCATATTTACAAATAATTTTCTCAAAGAATTAATGTTTAACCATCCACCCAACCCGATTGTCTGTCTATCCATTCATCTATCTCTATATCTTTCTGTATGTATGTTCGTCTGTCTATCTAAATCCCCATCGATCCATCCGACTGTCTGTCTCTCCATCCATCCATCTCTCTCTCTCTCTCTCTCTCTCTCTCTCTCTCTCTCTCTCTCTCTCTCTATATATATATATATATATATATATATATATATATATATATATATATATGTATGTATGTATGTATGTATGTATGTATGTATGTATGTATGTATGTATGTATGCTCGTCTGCTTGCCTATCCATCCACTCATTCATCTATCTATCCAGATGAGTTGGTATAATACTATTTTGTTCCGAATTCTTGCATAGATGAATCATTCTATCGGCACACAGATTCAGTGCAAAATGAATTACAAAAACTCAAAGCCGAAAATTTTTTCAGAATATTTTACTATGTCATATAGAAATTTATAACTAAGTCAATAACAAAAGGTCACACCTGCAAATGTGACTCAACATTACTAAAGAGGTCATTTCCGTGCAGATGATCTTGGGGCTTTAAGGCAATGAAAATGTCCTTAACATGCTTTCATATGGAGTGTAATGTAATGCAGTGTAATATAATGGAGTGTAATATAATGGGTTTGCACAAGCTCAAGCATTATATTAGGAATTAGTTTTAAGATAAGAACGTGTCATCAACAATATAACTAGATAGTTTCGTGTAAGCTAACTAATAATCTTTGACGATCGAATTTGGGATTTATTCAAAGTGTACCCCCACACTCCCCCAAAAATCGAGGGGAAAAGGAAATTACTGTGTTGCTATTGATCCACAAAATATGCTAAAGGGCTAAAATTTTTATTTTGGTGGGGGCATAATTTCAAAACGTTGTTGTACTCATTTACATATGAACATATTAAAAAATCTTGTTTCTTTTACAGGTGCCTCATTTATGGTTATTTCAGCAATACACGGATATATCATCATTGTTGCGGATAAACACACACACACACACACACACACACACACACATATATATATATATATATATATATATATATATATATATATATATATATATATATATATATATATATATATATATATGGAGTTAAGATTCAGTTCGACATTTTGGTACTAATTCTAGCTGCAAGCTATTTGTTTTTTAAAATGAAAATTATTTTATATACCTGCAAGCAAAAGTAGGGATTTGGTGGTGGTGGTGGTGGCGGTGTTGATGGTGGTGTGCGTGTTTGTGGGTGTTGTTTGCAAAATTCGTGTGATTACTCTGCATTTGTTTGACATCAGCCAGCATTACTGAACAACTTGCTTGCCCTCGCTCACACTGGGTTCTTCCAGCATCATGGTGGTCAATGATTTATATCATATAAACCAGAATATAAAAAATATGTAATTAAATGACTTATGTGATATACGCGTTTTTGTTGGCTAATACAATTTCATATGATTTGTGATAATTCAAGTTATTGCAGTATTCCGTTTTTCATTGGATGGTACTACACCATGTGATATATGATAATTTTTTTAATTGCAGTATTCCGTTTTTCATTGGATGGTACTACGCCATGTGATATATGATAATTTTTGTAATTGCAGTATTCCGTTTTTCATTGGATGGTACTACGCCATGTGATATATGATAATTTTTGTAATTGCAGTATTCCGTTTTTCATTGGATGGTACTACGCCATGTGATATATGATAATTTTTGTAATTGCAGTATTCCGTTTTTCATTGGATGGTACTACGCCATGTGATATATGATAATTTTTGTAATTGCAGTATTCCGTTTTTCATTGGATGGTACTACGCCATGTGATATATGATAATTTTTGTGATTGCAGTATTCCGTTTTTCATTGGATGGCACTGATTCATGTGATATGGGATAATTCTCCATGTCTGATTTTACCTGTCGTTTTGACTTTAATTTATTAGCGTCATGTACTTGAAATTACATTTGCACAACACTAAATATAATTAAATTACACATTTTGTCTCTTAAGCGTGTAACAAAGGAATTAAAATACACTTGATTCGCTTCGGTCAATAAAGGATTACTGCTTCATAAATCTTTATTTCACTCAAATAGAGGTCAATAATTCTGTAATACTGCATCGTCATGTGTCATAATGAAATGTAATGCACCTGAAGTGACCTTTTGAATTTCAAAATGTTGCTCGCAAGCATGTTATAAAACAATTATAGACCGTTGTTTCGGTGAATACGACGTTTTATGAACCAGTAAATTTGTTATATTGACCAACGGGAAGCTGATGTCAATATGAGGTTTACTTGTTTATAAATGTACGGTATCGTTTTGAGCATACATAAGGACATATTTCACAAGCGAAGTGGCAATATTGTATTGTCATTAGTGTTTTCAAAATGTTTCAACATCACGAGTAAAATATTGACTCATGTAAACTCGCAAAAACGTAGATTTTCTTTCTATTATATATTTTTGTTATATACTTTTGAGGTAAATCTCGTCCATCTGCATGGATTTTTGTCTCCATTCTATGCCATTGCGATTAACAGCCGCATTACTATATAGATAAAAACAAGTTCCAATGTTTTCCAATAATTTTAGGGCTGCTATCCGATATACAAATTTAGCTTGTTCATATCATGACTCAAAAATGTGTATTTTGTCAAAATAATGATTATTTTCATACGAAAATGATGATATTTTTATCTTCGTAAATACATTTCAAGCGCGGATTGATACAGCGAAAATTGCTGGACGGATATACTGCAGGAAAATCATACAGCTGCTGTGTCAGACATACTTCAGAGCGTAGCATCTTTACACAAGAGATTTCTACATTCAAACGCGAATCTTTGTGCGACCTTGACAATCTTGAAGCAATGTTCGGTAACAGACGCCATGCGCACATTTCTATTATCAGCTATTTTCGTTTTGCAATCAGCATTCATCAGTGAGTAACTTCTCCATCGTTTTCAAACATGGCAATCACAGCGATGAGAGTTAAAGTCAGTACTGAAACAATTTTGCTACTGTATTATTTAATCAAGAATTTTCCTTAAAATACGTACCGTTTGTCACAGAGATACAGGCATACGATACTGTATGGGTGACACAGAATGTCGAATAGTAACAGGTCGTGTAGGTACAGTAAATGACAATTTCAATGATTCATGTGGAAAACTAATTATACAAAATCTACGACTTGAAGCCTTCTTTTTGCTGTTTGGAGTTTGTGTTTAGACATTTCTTGATGGCGCTTCCTCATTGATTACATACATTTATACTAGAGGGTCTCCAGTCTTGACACATTTTAAAATATGTTCATCCAGAGAGAGAGAGAGAGAGAGAGAGAGAGAGAGAGAGAGAGAGAGAGAGAAAACAGTAAAATGGGCAAAATAGTGAAATACAGGTCCGAATAGCACATACTATGCCAGATACACTTCCTAAATAGTTGCAAAAGTTTTATTGCCCCTATGGCGATTTCATTTTTCGCCCACTAATATATTTAAATACATCATCATGAAAGATGTACATAAAAATCATATTCACATCAGCAATGGTCATTTTGTTGTATATTATTGTAAGATTCGCCGTATGTACGACTGTTCAGTTCTTGTTAGTTTTACCTCCCTTTAAAGTAGTTGTCCTCCATTATTTGGATCAGTCGGTATTTGTCCTATTATAGACAGATTAAGACTTTGTTACAGATTGTAAGATACGGCCAAAAAGTAGCACTCTATCCTACCTATAATATGGGCAGCACATTAATAATAATCGGGAAATTTTTAAAGTGCAGTGGAGACCGGAAATCATTAAATTTATAATGTAATTTTATTTCTTCCATACATTGGTCACGGGCGAAGAAGGGCCGATCCAAGAATTCTCTAAATGGGTTCGATTCTAAAAGGTATATTTTGTTTTGCATAAAATACATGTCTTGCATAGACATGACTATACACTGAATACTGAACTATTTGTTTTTATTGGAAAAAGAGGGCACGGTTGAACCCACCTCGCACCCACCCTTTTCAAACCCCTCTAATTCCGTTTCTTTCAGAATGATGTCATATAAAGATAATTTATAGCATTCGCAGCCCGGTAGGAAATTCCTGCAATGGTCGATCGATTATCAACGTTACTCTGAGATTGGGAATATCGTGGATTTCCAGTGCAGAAAGCTATTCCTAAGTCTACCTGATTGTGAAGGCAAGGGAATATTGTGCATTCCGTTGTATAGCGTGAAATCTATTCCTAAGCCTGCTGAATGTAAAGGGTTTGTTTTCCAGAATCAAAGGACAAAATATGACAATGATAAGAGTAGCATCCTAATGCTACAAGAAAATATAAAAACCGATTTCATTAACATTAGTATGACCTAAATTATATATATATATATATATATATATATATATATATATATATATATATATATATATATATATATATATACGCAAAGGAGCCCCTACAATTAAAATACTTATGTAATACATTTTTATATCCAAATTTGTTTAACAATTTTACTGTAGAACAAGCACGCTATAAAGTGGGGGATAGAACAACACATTTATAAATTTTCGGACGCATACGGTGGACACCTCCAAGTCCGATAGCTTTATATATAGTTTGAGGACGGAAAGGTGCCCACAAATAAAATTTACCAGGTATATCAAATATATTCGATAAATCCAGACTTGAAATCGCTTTCGCAAACAAATAAATGTCTTTAACATGACAGAAAACTTGCTACTTTTTATTTTGGCTAGACAATTATAAAAGAAACATTTAATCTAAAATATACATCTTACGGCCTCCGGAAATAACATTTGCTGACACCAGTTACTCATGACCTAAGAGCAGTCACGAAATATTTTAAATACAAAATTTAGAACCATAATTTGACATAATTGATTACCAATAGCTTTACTCAAAATATTACCAACATTTCGTAAATAACGTCGTACTGTTGCTTCCTGTGTGCGTTGTAAAATTTCACTTACATAAAAAACTTGGCATGATTTCGAATTATAAAGTCCATAATCCGCGTTCAAAAGCATGCACATTTATGATCTAATGGCACATCAGCACAACACTGGCTGTATAGCACCAAAAAAACCAAAAAAAACCTAGGTAGCTAAATAACAAAAATACAAACTCCTAGCCAAAATTCCATGGAAAACAATCAGTGTTATGTATACATTACGAGACAGAAGACACAAGATACACGTGTTACAAAAACTTCAAGAAAAGGCACACAAACATAGGCAAAGAAAAAGGGCGACATCCTTAATACACAAGGTTAACATTTTCCTGTATAAACATCATTTGGTTTAAAAAAAACAAAAAAACAGTTTAAGACCTCGTTCGGAACATCATCATGTGACGCGTTCCACGGCAAATGCATCGCGTGCATTAGTCCCCATCTGCGGCATGCACATGGGCCGTAAATCTTCATATGTTCTCGTGTTTTCACACCCGATTACTTCCTTTTCGGCATCATGGGATAGTGGACTACATGCAAGATTTACTTACCTCCGAAACTGAAAAGCTTGACAACGTGCAAAGGCTACGTACCTCCAAAACTGAAGATTTTACAAGTCAAGTGTTCGAGTGAGCTTCGGCAATATTACGTTTTGCAAAATCACATTATACCACACTTTTGAAGAAAATTACTTAAAACAAATTACAATGAAAACATATATTACATTGATATTAGCTAGTAATCAAATATTGAGAACTATTTTGTTGAGCTCTTAACACACATTCGCGTCCGTTAAGCTCGTCAGCGTAGAGATAATATCCAAAATTGGAAAGTAAATCGCCAGATTGCAGAGATGCATACTTAGTGACCATGGTGCACAAGGATCGGCCGTATTCTAATTCCATGAACTCACAATTATTTGAGAAACTAACTTTGCAATATTTCTTAATTCCTTGTCTGCTGTAAAATATACATACGAAAAGTGTAATTCTAAATTAACTTGCCAACAAAAAAGCTTAAATGGAGACGGAAAAGAGACACTTATACAGACAGTGTATTATATAACAAAGCGATCAAAGGCATGCTAATTTAAACGGTTAAAATGGAGTGATTAGTGTTTAAAAACATCTCTAGCACACACATCTTATGTGTATGCTGAGGTCAAAGCACATTAAACTGACAATCTCCCCAACTCCCTTTAAGAAACAATCCTTAAATCGTTTTGGAATGTCAATACTTGATATGCGATCACTCCATTAATTTCAACAACCTTTTGATATGCAGTCGCTCAAACTTTCCCGACCTTTAATATGTGACTCGCTCTTTAATGTATAAATGACCCCATATATGTGACCGATCTTTAACATTACAACAAACTATTCAATTTAACGACCTTTGACATGAGTAAGTTCAATTAATCTTTCGGCGTTGGATGCAGTGACATTCCCTGTAGTTATTGTATATAATATGTGAATCAAATTTGTAATGAAAAATTTTGAACCCATAACCAAAGTTGAAATAAATTTGTAACAAATCAAATAAAAAATTCCTATAATAATAAACCTTCAAATGTTATAAACAATGGAAGGAACTTCTTTAGAATCGGATTAACATTTATGATTCAACCTCCCACATAACGGAAATCAGTTTCAATGTACTGTTAGATTAGCAATAAGACAAAACACGAGTCTCACTGAAGCTTAGTTTGCAGAGCGCCGGACTCGTAATCCATGGGTGGATGGCTCGATACAAATCAAAACCAGTTCAGGTCAGCTGCCTCGGTGTTTGCTTCACATTTGTCTGGCATGATATGGCCAATAATGTGTTAAAAGTGCCATTAAAACAAAACACAAAAAAAAAACACAACAGCAGCAGCAGCAACAACAACAACAACAACAACTCAACCAAAAATAAAAATATCGTCGGTTGTATATCTGTCAAAGCTAGTCGGGGTCGATTGCTTCGGTGTGTTCTTGGTAGGGATGGACGGTGAGGGAAATTTTGCTGAGAACAAGGTCGGGTTTTTCATAACCATTATGTTCGGTTCCCCACCTCATCCCCATTTTTGTCAACCATAAAACAACTTTTTTTTTAGTACTTTTATGTTAATGCGGGGATGGGGGTGGGGGGTGGGCAGACCCAGCAAGATCAAATTTTTATCTTAAAACCAGCCTGGCCAGGTATATCCGGGTAGTGCAAGATCTTTCCGGATCCGGGTAGGCCTGGTACCCGTCCATCCCTAGTTCTTGGCAAAGGCACCAAGCTCCCATCTCCAGGGTAAATACAGCCAAACAAAAGTGCTGATAGTGCCATTAAACCAACCAACCAACCAACGACCGACTAACCAAGTAACCAACCATCCAACTAACCAGCTGACAAATTTTGTTTTGTGTCACGTGGATTAAATGGAATTTACTGAAGTTTTGTGCGCTCTACCAATGAAACAGTTCAAAATATTTTTAAATCTATAAATAATTGGTTTGTACGTATTCAAGTGGTGCACAAACCTTTCTTTAAGATATTAACATATTAATAGTAATATAAGTTTCTAATTAAATTTCATATATATTTTCTGGGACATTACTACTTTGGTTGGTTGTTATGGGTTTAATGCCATTTTTTCTAGACATGATAGGCTATACATGGCTGCCAGTATATTTGTTGGAGGAAGAACCCTGGAAAACCCCGGGAAGATCCACCTACCCACGGGAATCTACTGGTAAGCTTTCTCGCATACCCAAGTTGGCCGAGTCCGATACTAGAACCCAGATAAAAGTGAGATGTCAATGATCTGTAAATGTGAGCGCCTTAGACAACACGGCCAGCAGGTAGCACGCGGGCATAAATGACCTAGATTTAGGACACAGACACATGTAATAAGTAACTTTGACACATTAACTTGTACTTTATTCCATACAGTCACTTTACGGACTCAATGAAATGGGGATTATTAAGATTTTTGTTATTGTAGTCAAACCAGTTATCCACGTTCTCTTAAAGGTCAGTTTATGTTAGTCACATGGGTGATCTTTATATGCATGCATTCCGCGACCAGATCGAAACTATTATTATTATTACTGTTGTTGCTGTTGTTGTTGTTGTTATCATTGTTATTATTATTATTATTATTATTATTATTGTGGTAGTGGTGGAGATGGTGGTAGTGGTTGGTTTTGTTATTATTATTATTATTATTATTATGTAACTATTGTGCAGTCTGTGTAATAGGTAACTGTTTGTATGCTTGTTGATTGGTTGGTTTGTTGATGGATCATTTTAACGGCACTTTTAACACATTACTGGCTATATCATGTAAAATAAATGAGAGTTACAGTGCCTTTCCCAATGACAACCGAGATAGTTGATATGGGCTGGCCTTGGCGGGTGTCAAACTGACGACACTTGGATTACGAATCCGACGCTCAACCATATGAGGTACCGCGGCTCCCGGGTTAGCTGACGAACGTATTACGTCTCTTAGAAGATCACTACCCTTCAGCTATGGAAAACACTTTACGTCCGTCCGCTCATGTATCAGAAAGAAAGGCAGCAACATGTCTGTCAAAATACATGTAAGTGTATTGTAGATTTAACATTCATCTTTAATGGCGAGGAACAAGGCGATTGTTTAAGATGAAAACCCACGTACTGTATTAAAAACAAAGACAGCTTGTATCGAGCAAAAGTTCAAGAATAAACTTTCACAAAGACACAGTCATAGGGTTTCGTATCTAAATTCAATATGACACTGACCTATTTCGCCAAAGGAATAATTAAAACGATTAAAATCTCGTTTTTCTGTCGTGATCGCATCTTAACTTAATAAATACGCGTAAAATGTATGTACTTTAACAATGGCCCCGCAAGATTTTGTGTCTAGCTCACTTTGTCATATCCAACTTGTGAATTACTAAAGAAAAAGAACCCATTCCAGACGAAATTGAACATTTAAAGTACAAAAGTTGACTGAATCATGTGCCATGCTCTACTGAGTAAAACGTATAATCATTCGCTTGATTCATGAATTGGCACAAATGCCGACAAATTGCTTGGAACAAAGATATATCGAAGGACGAACGGAACTCGACCTGACTTTCCTGTGAGATTGGAATGCGCATTGAAAGTATTATATAGAAATAGAGGAAAAGTGTTGTTATAAATAGTACGAAATAACAAGAGACCAAAAGTAAATACTTGTAAAGGGAATGGCACATTGCACGCCCACCCCGTCTTCATTAGTAGATACTACTAGGGTATGGTATACCAATGGGTCTCACTGACCTTGACCTTTGGTCAAGGGTTGCCTTCTTGAACTAAATTTAATGTGCAGAAACAATTATTTTCTATGAACTTAAAGTGACCGTGACCTATGACATTTAGACCCCAAATTTAAAAAAAAAAAATTTAATTGCCCTAATTACATGCCATCCGAAACTTGTGGTCAAGGAACATAATCAAGAACAAATGTTATTCTCAAAAATCATTTTTCTTAGAGCCACTCTGACCTCGCTCTTTAACCTTTTGACCCAGAATTAGTAGGTCATATTAATCTTTAAGTGCAAAACCTCCATGCTCTTGTCAAGGTAAGAGGTCAATAACAAAAAGTATTTTGCACATCCCCCCCTCCAATAAACAACAAAAAAACCCCCAAAACAACAATTTTTTTCTCTCAACCATAGTAACCATGACCTTTGATCATTTGACGCCAACACCAACTGTACTTTTGCTATACAACATGTAAGTATTCCACAAACGTTGGTGAAGGAACATGACTGAAATTTGTGTGCAGACCACATTTTTCTTATTTTGTTTAAAGCGTCCTTTACCTTTGAAGTGTTAACCTCAAAAAATAAACCTTCTTCCTCTTTCCACGTGCAATATATATATATATATATATATATATACATATATATATATATATATATATATATATATATATATATATATATATATACAAACATTGGTCGTAGTATGTGACCTATGACATTTCGACCAGTATATTAATAAGCCTTTCTTTTCCCCCAAGTTCGAGCCATCCACATAAACGAGTAACTGTTGATGGTAGAAAACCCGAATTAATGTGCGGAAATCGTTACCCCCAAATCAATAGACTTCTTCTTTACTACATGTGCAAAATGTCTGCAAAGTTTAATACCTGTAAAGTTTGGAGAACTTGAGACATTGTTCGTAAACAAAATTGGTAAGATAGGGGACGGATTGACAAACAGACACGACGGATGGACAACATCATAACATAATATAATCCCCTCTTTGCCAGGTTATACAATAGAATTTTATTGGAAAATTGAAATTATTTACAAAATTAAGTTGACCAGTAACTGTTTCTCACAAAACATGTTGTCCTTGACCAGCAACTGTTCCTCAAAAAACATGTTGTCCTCATCTACTACAAATAAAGCACTTCTCTCTCACTCACTTACCCTCTCCCTCTCTCATTAAAATCTTTCTTTCTTCCTTTTGTTCCTCCTGTTTTCTAATTCTTAAATCTGGTTGTTTCTTGATATGTAACTAAATTACGTTAAAAAGCTTAAATATTCAATCAGTGTCTCAGTGTATTTTTAACATACAGAGTGAGAGAGAGAGAGAGAGCCAGAGAGAGTTGGTTGGAACACTAGATGAATGGATGGATGAATCGATCGCTCGATAGATAAATATTTGGATGTGTATATACAATGTGATAGATTCCACAACTTCGATTGAATTTACATATTACAAACAATACAATACGTTTCCGCTACAATTAAAATTACGAACCATTTATACACCTATCACAAAGTGACCGCACAGCGTTCACCTTTTTATGCAGGTATGGACTAAAATCTGTATGTAAAGTAAACCACTAATCAAACTGAAGTTGCAGCATAAGTACATTAAGTGGTCTAACATTTTCATTGTTGTTGTTTTTTTTTTCCTTTTCAAACACCCGAGACTTTTCCAACAGAAAAATGCGCACTATATGCGGGAATGGGTATTTTAATAGTGTTAATGATATATTTTCTAATAATCCGGCAGTTTTGCAGTATCCATCTACATATCTGCAACAGTGCAAACAAATCCATGTAATATATATATATATATATATATATATATATATATATATATATATATATATATATATATACTATATATATATATATGCATGTGGTCAGCCTGAAATAAGCTATATGACAGTACACAGACAAACAGCGGTGCCTAGTACATACAACATGACACTGTACACAGACAAGCAGCTGTGCCTAATACACTTAATATGACACTGTACACAGACAATCAGCGGTGCCTAGTACACATAATATGACACCGTACACAGACAAACCGCGGTACCGAATACATATAGCATGACACTATAAGCAGACAATCAGCGATTCCTACTACACACAATATGACTGTACACAGACAAGCACCGATGCTTGACATACATGATATGACTATACAGACAAGCAGTTATGCTTAATACACGTAATATGACACTGTACACAGACAAGTAGCGGTGCCTAGTAAATATAATTTTCGGCCAACAAAAAAATATTCACATGCATACAAAGCCTGGCTGGTTTTGTTTGCATTAAACTACACAAGTAAAGGGTTAGTCGTTAACAATAATCCTCCCAAGCAACGAACAATTACAAACCATTATTCAAAGTGAAGATCATTAAATATTTATCTCTTTTCTGGTACATAACTAGGATGAAAAATGAATAATGTATGAGAAACGATAGTTTGGATGGAAATTACGGCGCTTTTATTACAAAGACGGGCATCAACAAGGTTGTCCAAATGCTTTATTGCTTCATCGTGTATTTTTTGTTGTTGTTTATTTCCGGTAAAAATGGATGATTTGATTTGAGTAGTTCGAGGAAATGTATAATCAATACAAACACATGCTGTTATTTTTAGTTTGAACTTAATTCATGCTACTTCCTATTTTTCGCTCCATTATCAGCAATGACTGTCACTCTCCCTCCCCCCTCTCTTTCTTTTCATATAAAATGTGAAATATAAAAAGACGTACGATCCATACATTTCAAACTGTTCTGGTCTGCTAAAATCTGTCTTAGCAACTTACAGCACAAAATGTTCCAAACTCTCGAATTAAGCGCCTCATACAGTTGCAAAGGCTCTGACACTCTCTATTTCAAAGCATTGTACCTTGTCAAGACTAGTCAACTTCATGCTTGTCAAGACTAGTCAACTTCATACTTGTCAAGACTAGTCAACTTCATACTTGTTTCCGTCTTCATCTCACTTTAATTCTTCATCTAAATTAGAGATTCATATCAAATCTTTCGACACTGAACTATCAATGATAAATGCGACTAAACGGGAGAAGAATTAAATTCTAACATCTGGAAAAGATATTTCAGAAACAATTTTTTCCAGTGTTCCTCTCTGGATTTTTGGTCATTCCACTTATATCGCAGCAAAATTTGAATAATAACAGTTATTATTAAATACGTTTATGCACATTTGTATGACAGACAGACAGACAGACAAAACTACAACTTCCGTTTCTCAAGTATCCCGATCTCACATATCACTGCTTGAAAATCCAATCATTATGGGAAAAAAATAATAACAAAAAGAATACGTACTCCTACAATATGACTGTTAGTTGAATAGGTAACGAAATATATTTAATGTATATAATAGCTTCATGTTTAATATAACTTACTAGTTTATAACAACAATATATCAAATCAAACATACGGTATACTGTAAATTTT